>JAFLJL010004811.1:0-16297 GCA_018398815.1 Conus ventricosus
TTACCCATCTCAACTGAATCATGCGAGGGTAAGTTAAGGGGCCCCCGTTGGTATATCAGTTGTATAGCAACAGCAACAGCAGAAACACTCTTTGTGTTAATGGTTCCGAAATCTTTGTATCTTGAAGCTACGTCAATGACTGTGAGTGCGTACTTAAATCTTTTTCGTCTAATCCAAATCAGAGGGTAAATATAGAAGATCCATTTGATGGGTGTCGTTTGGGTTGTATTAACAAAGTGTGGTCTCTGTATTCGTCTAGGCGCCGGTAAATAATTTGCCAAAATCGCTTGTTTAGATAACCATTCTTTTGCTGTTTGTTCACTGACTCCAGCTGCTTGGCTTAGCTTTTAATTGCTGTGATGCCCTTCCAATATCCTTTGGGCGAATAATAGATTTTGTTCATTTTTTATTCAACCAATTTTATGTGCAACAAAATACACAACGGTCATACCAACGACAATAAACCGATTTCTTGCATCTTTTGTTTTTCTGATGGTTGATAAAAGTCACTGAATTTTGGTGGGGGCAATGTCTCGATTGGTTTTGCCTGTTACTAGATAATATTGTTTTATTGCTTGATCAACATTTTAAATGTGTAAGCTGCATGTCCCGTTTTTCAGTGTGTCATTAATAAAATCTAACTGCTCAAGTCTCTGCCTTTCATAGGCGTTTTGTGCAGCTGCTAGTTCCTCCATAGCTTTGTTATGTCTTTTTCTCTCGCTGTCATTCCCCAGTTTACTAAATGCAAAATTACTGCCACTAAAAGCAAGCGCATTCACCACAGCGCCGCCTATCATTATTGCGAGTGAAGCCATTTTTTATAAATGTAATTTTTTTCTTACAATATTTATTTGTCGGGGAATTATTCCTTGCTTAAACTAAAAATCTTTCGTGGCAACCGAAGCTGCAATGATAGCAATCAGCTTTGCTGAATCCTCAAAGTCTAGTTTGCCAAGATCTGCCGTTTAATTCTTAACAGGCTTTTACCAAGCATTGAGTATCCTACACTTAGACCACCAATAACAGCAGAATGGTATACAAGGTTACAAACAGTTTTTTCGGTGCTCATTTTTATAAAATAAAATAATTATAATTATTAAAAAACATGAACAGTGATGATCTACTACAGCTACAAGGCGGCCTAAACCTTCCTAAACTTATGAATGACCAAGTTGAGATCAAGCAAATTATGCCCAAAAAGGAGGGCTGTATTCTTTGGCAGCATGTGGGAAAACAAAAACAGTTTCCTCGGAACTGAATTCAGCATAGAACAGATCAGCAGATGTCTTCACAAGACATTATAAAGTATCATAACAGGTATGAAGCGCAGCTAGGGTCTAGAATGGTGAAAAGTGGGGAAAAACGGTTCTTAGTTTGTACACTAAACTAGTCAGTAGATTTGCTCCATTGATTCGAACAAGATCTTACTTATGATTTAACGCAAGATCCAGTTTTAACAAAGTCATTAGAGTCTCTAGGGTGTGAATTATACTATAGATTTGGAACATTGTTATCGCCATTAATCATGGGATTAATAATTTTTAATCATATAGATTTTATTTCCCTTCAAAATGAACGATCTGGAAAATCAGCAGAACCAGAAAACACGGGATTCAGGTGGAGAAAGTAACCAAGCCAGAAAATAAAGCCAGAAAACGCTGAATCAGGTGGAGGGCCATTAAAAAATCCGGCGTGTTGAAGGGGGAAAAAAATTAGCAGAGTGGAACAGACAAAAAAAATTAATTTTACAGAATATGACTCATCATGAAACATAACGCCGCCAACGCCAGAACAAGTTGATTCATGCCAGCTGTAAAAAATTTCCATGTGATACAAGGGCCCCAAAGTCTTCATGGAATATTGAACTTAAAACTTTTGCCATTTTGGCGCCATTGCTGCTTTTTGGGGGCAGTTATTACGGCTATAAAATATATACACAATGGCAACAAACAAAAGAAGTTTAAAACAACCTGAACCGCTAAATACAGAAAAAGACAACTGCACGCCAAAACCGCCAATAACAAAGCATCATTTTGATCCATTTATAATGGAATAATATTTTAAATTTTTTTTAAAAATAGATCATGGCGAAATTATAAAATGATAAAGTCAATAAATAAAGACATGGAGTCTATAAAAGACATTTCCATAGACCCGAATTGTAATCAATGCGGTTGCTTCGGATGTAAGACCTTCCTTAAGATCTATGCAGAGAACGCTGAGCAAGACATCCTCAAAGATGACACGTTTTTGAGGCGTGTGTGTACTATAAATAGACATCAACTATTAAGAAAAAACATAGCTTGTATTTTTTTGATAATTAAAGATAACTTAATAAGAACTTAGTTGTACTTAAAGGATGACTTAATCAAGAACTTATCAAGAACTTGATCAAAAACTTATTAAGAACTTAATTAAGAACTTGATCAAAAACTTATTAAAAACTTGGCGCAACTTAATTAAAAACTTAGAAGTAACTTAAGTAAAAACTTGGGGATAACTTGAGAATGACTTAAGGACAACTTAGAAGTAACTTAAGTAAGAACTTGGGAATACTTAAGTTAAAAACTTAGAAGGAACTTGAGTGTGTGCATGCGTGGGTGGGGGGTGGGGAGGTGGGGTGGGGGTGTGCATGCGTGGGGGCAGGACCAAACAAACAACAAACACAAACAAACAACAAACACACAATAGACAGTCCAGGGGTGGGGGTGGGGGGACGTGCGTGCGTGGGGTAGGCCAAAACACACAACAAACAAAAAGTGGAACTCCTAGGGCCAACTTCTTGCTTTGTGACTAAACAGGTTGTGTTCTCGCGCGCAACCTCAATCAACCCCAAGTGATCACATAGGGTCGTTTGGCCTAGTTTGCCGCTGAGCTTTGCAGGTGCCGCCGCGCTTTGCAGTCAAGCGATCACAAAGGGTCGTTTGAACCTAGTTTGCCACCGGCTTTGCAGGTGCTGACGTCATTGGCGGCAAGCGATCACAAAGGGTTGTTTGACCTAGTTTGCTGTGCCCCTCAGAGTTACAGCAGTAATTGCTGTACCAAGCTTTTATGGCAGCTCTAATCGCCAGTAGTAGTACATCCGGCATTGTATATTTAAAGCATTTTTATGAGATAGTGCTAGCCACACACTACTCCTCTCCATACTAGTAGATGTACTAAGGTCTGCCTAACCCTATCTAGTTTTGCCAGAACATTCGAAAATCGCCATTCAGTTCAAAGGGCACACTAAAAGGCAGATGAACTGGTTAGAATTAGAAAAGTAGAAAAGTAACACATCTTAATACACAGATCACTTGCCCCATGAACACTGGGAAACTGTAGTTAACAATCAATCAAGTCTAATACAAACGAAACAATACAACCCGGTCTTGCGCCGTAGCGTCACAAAGTGGGAGTGACACGTAACAGTCAAAAACATTCGCTGACGACACCTAGCGCTGTCAACCTGAAATGAATACGCCCCCTCACCCCCCACCCCTCACCTACAACCCAGTCTCCCGCTTTTTGATTTTTTGGTCGCTTGCCGTGCGCTGTGTGAACGAAGGTGGCGCGTCTCGCTAGCCGTAAAATTAAGCGGAGGTTTCGGCCTCGTGTCAGCCTAAAGTTTCACATAGTTTTGTTTGGGTTTGAAATTTTGTCAGAATAAGTGTGCGGATTTTAAAGTTAAAAATATAAAACTTATCACCATCAATAGTCAAACACGTATTAAAACAGCTACCCTCTTGTTTCATTTCCTTGACCAACAAACCTTTAAGAAGCCGTTCATTTCCAAAGCAGTTAGTTCACTTTTTTCGTTTTCTAAAAAACAATCTCTCCGGTTTCACAACATGCCTTTAAAGTAAAACTTATGGCCTCGAAAAAACAAACCTGTTTTTTCAGTAACGTTTAAAAGCCATTTTAAAAATAACACAAGAAAAAAACAGTGGTCACAACAGAGCGCAAGTCCAAGCAACAATGCGACCCAGTCGTGCACGCGACAGCCTCGATTTGGTGTGTCGACGTTGGCAATCATTTTCTGATGGGAAAGGGTTGCAACCCCCCCGAGTGTGCTTCGTTTAAACAGCACAGGGTAGGGGCAAAACTGCCGCGAGCCGTAAATTAAGTGATCAGATTCCCGCCCCGTGTACAAAGTTTGTAAAGGGGGAAATTAGTCAGAAGAAGTGTTTCGGATTTTATGTCATTTAATTTGAGAGAGAGAAAGAGTGTGTGTGTGTGTGTGTGTCTGTCTGCCGCTCTTTTTTCTGTCTGTCTGTCTCTCTCTTCTCTGTCCCGGTCCTGTCTGTCCTGCCGGGGTTCTCTCTCTCTTTTCTCTTCCGCCACAGAAAAGGCGGCTTTTAGGCCACTTTCGCCCAAAAACCTGGGTGGTTGAGAAAAGTGGTCGGGAATTGGTTTATACGTTCTCTAAAGGGGGAGAAGGAAAAGGGGCCGGGGGGGGAGAAGAAAAGAAAGGGGGGGGAGGCGGCGGAAAGGAGGAGGGGGGAGGAGGAGAAGAAGAAGAAAAAATTTAAAGAAGCAATAGCTGCAGCAGAACAGCACAGAAGGAGAAGAAGAATAAGATGGTAAAGGGGGATGAAAAAGATGATGACGACATTTTGGGGGCGATAAGAACGTGACAATCACGAAAAAGATAAATGTTTTTGATGATGAGGAAGATGAAAGATAAAGATAAAGATGTTTGATATGATGATGAGGGATGATGATGATGAGGGACCGGGATCTAGGGGGCGGGCCCCCTCGCTGTATGGTAGACCTGACAGGCCGTCACCCCCGCTGAGGTACCCACCTGTAAGTGGAAAACAAAAAAGACGGGCCTGAAAAATGCCCCCTGCCGTGGGCCCTCTGCTACTTCTATCGACTTCTTTGCCTGGGTGGCCGTTTTTCATGGGGAACGCTGGGGCCCCGCTTGGGGCAACTTCTTTTGCCGGGAAATAAAAGGTTGTTCCCCTTAGTATGGGTCCCCGGGCGGGGGGGGGGAAGGAAGGGGGGGGGGGGGGGGAAAGGAAAGGGGGGAAAAATGGAGAGAGGAGGAGAGGGGTGGGGAAGATACGTGATGAGGTGGAATGAGGTGCGAGTTGGGGAACCGGGGAGGGGGGGGGGGATGGAGAGCAGGGATAGGGTGGAGGAGATAACTTGCTGGGGGCGAGGGGGGATGGGGGATGGGGAGGGGGGGGGGCTATTAAAAAAAAAAAGGGTGCAGTACCCAACCCTTCAGTCCGTCCATGTTACTGTACTACCTTCAACAAAAACACGAGTGGGACCATATGATGGTAACATCAACAAAGCGACAAACGTCATCATTGTCATCACCGTCATCTGTGGTATTGTGGCACAAGAAGAAGAAGAAGTGAAAAAAAGGAGAGAGAGAGAGAGAAGAGAGAGAGAGAGAGAGAGAGAGAGAGAGAGAGAGAGAGAGCCAGCCAGCCAGCCAACCAGAGAATGTGTTATATTAAAACAAATAAAGACACTGAAGTGCGGGTCTGGATTCAAATCAAACCTGGCCTGTACTGAAATCTCACTTCTGTTGTTTTTTTTACTTTTGGTATACAGGACTTCTTGGGACGTTGTGTAGCGATAATGCATCCTTAGCGTTTGAGCATGGTATACTGATAAAACGCAATCGTTGCGCTTTCCTTTCTCAAATTAATTCTCTCTGCATGTATTAAAACACGAGAAAACCAATTATCGTCGGCAGCATTTCTTTTTTTTTTTTTTTTTTTTTTTGACGCTGCCTGTTTAACACAGACCACTGACAAAGTGAAGTCATGTTTTTTTCTTTTTCTTTTTAAATGATAAACCAGCAGACTACGGAAGTGCCATGACAGGGACACGCTGACATAAGCACATTGGAAGCGAGCTATTAGGCCTACAGGATTATTTTTCTCAGGTTACACACACACACACACACACACACACACAGACACAGATGTGATGTTGCTTCAGGGAAGAAGATGAATTTTAATACTGCAAGATAGCTATCCAACAAACTCTGCAAACTCAAGGGGAAAAAAACCCAGTAGATCTGATTAATCAGGCAAATGTCTTCTGAAGCGTGTAAACCATACATTATAATTTAGTACCTTAGGCTACCTCTACGCTGACATGATTATGTCATAATACAAATTCATTCAGTTTCTTTTTAAAGAAAAGGGTACGCCATTGCTGTAGTTCATCTTACCTTTTAGCTTCCCCCGATGTGTGATTGAGTACAAACTGGGCAAAAACTCTTGTGGCTGGCGAAAGATCACTGGACATCGAAAGTGCACGGCAGCATCCCGATAGGCCCTACTTGAACCAGAGCAGCAGCGGGGATACAATGACGTCATATCCACGAAAACAGTGACGTAGAGAAATGGCAGCCTGATTCTACATCAAATCATTCCAATTTCAATTCTTCTTTCTTTCTTTTTTTTCTTCTTCTAAATATGTCCACGTAGAAATTTATTTGTGCATTCGCAAGCTGTTAATGAATATAATTACATTGGCCTAAGCTTCCACACACACACACACACACACACACACAGCGCGGACAACGCAAACAATGATACGTGTTATGAAGGCATAAATCGTTCAAAACTGTTTTCAAAGAGTGTAAGAAGTACTGGGTGGGTAACTTAAATGATGGGCCTGTATGAAAATGTTGCTTTGTTTCACTGAATGTTGCAAACGTTCAAAAAATTTCTGATAAAATAATTATACGTTTCCCGCCACACCCTATCGTCATATTCACTCTACCCCGATTCCCTTACGTTCCCTTTCCTCCTCCCCTCCCCCCCCCCCCCCCCCCCCCCCCCCCCCCGTCCCCATTCCATTCGCATATGTGCGAATGTGTGCAAATATAGAAATACAATAAAAGCAAATAGACAAGAAAGTACCTAAATTAGGCACGGCCACTTGAGCATGCAGAAACAAAACACTGCAGACACAATAATAGTTTTTTTTTTTTTTTTTTTTTTTTTGGGGGGGGGGGGGGTCTTTGCTCTTGTCATACAGGCCTAATTATGTAATTTTTTTATTTAAAAAACAAAAAACAAAAACAAAAACCACACACACACCAAAAGAACAAAAAAAGCAAGCAAACAAACGGTTAACACACTCTCGAAAACTGCCTTGCTTCCATTCTGAACACATTCAGCAGGCAGGAACAAAGTTACTGATTCAAAAAAAAAAAAAAAAAAAAAAAAAAAAAAAGGCACAGTCAGCTTTGGAGAAAAAAAAAATATAAAAAAAAAGAAAGAAAGAAAGAAAACGAAAGGAAGAAAAAGAAACGATGTAAGAAAGAAAAATAGGCAGAAAGAGCGCTAAGGACGTATACCCCACTCAAGAGTTCAACAGTGGGAGATCTAGATCAGCACTGATAAGAAAGTGTAGATCGACTGCACGGATGTTAAAACAAATCGACTGTCACACCCGTACAAAACAAGAAGACATAGGCCTACAAAACAAATGATGCTGATTCGGATGCGCATGTCCAGCGAGGAGGCTGCCTGGCTTTTGGAGCTCCCGTTTTTAATTCATTTTTACATCTTTTACGTCTTTACATTTTTACATCTTTACTCATACGAGTAACTGTGAATTTTAATGATCAGCACTGTTGGTAGAATCTAGTTTAATGCTAAATTTTATTTTATCTTAACGAAATTGTGTTTTAAACCCTTTCAAAGGTGAGTCTTCTTATTGGCTTTTCAAGATGGCTACCGGCGTGTTGTTCCTCGGCTTCGTTAAAAGTTTTCTATTTTTCCTTACTCTTTCTACATGTGACAGGAACAACAATATTCCTAGCACTCAGTTTAATTTTGAAATTTTAGATGTAGACGTAGACGCCTTTAGTTCCATTTTTGCAGGTTTTAAAACTTTGTGCAACCTGAACCATGTTTAGTCTCCTGTTAGTGGGGCAGTTAAGGTAGTTGTCACGACCGACCCCCTGAGGTCTGCCCTGACAGGATCGGTCTAGGTGGGAGTGAAGGGAGTGACTGACCTCACACGCTCCGCAAGAGACCACACAATAAAGATTACGATACAACACCCCATTTATTCACACCAGCAAAATAAACATTCCAACGCACGCACCATGCACGATCAAATAAAGCACTCCAACGCACACAACATGCACAATCACGATCAAGCACTCCAACGCACACAACATGCACAATCGCAATCACCCCCACTCCCCACCCACAACATGCACGATTATAAATAATATTTCACCATACGACGTACACAATCACAATTACAGCATTCCAGCACATATGACATGTACACAATTATAAAGAAATATTTCCAGTATTGCCCCTTCTCACACCACGGAGTGCGTCCACATCCCTGCCCCTGTCAAGTCCGCAGGGAGCACCCTGTCGCACTAGGTGCTCCGACCCGGGGTTGGTTCTCGCAGGGAGTCGCTCAAAGCCGACAACACCCTGGGACTCCAAGCGGGCAGTAAAGGGAGCGTGTCCCGGGGGGGGGGGGGGGGGGGGGGGGGGGGGGGGGGGGGGGGGGGGGACGTAGCTGTTACGGGGAGGTCCTGGAGGGGGCCCCAGGCCGGCCAGTCGAGACGCGGGCTCCCCTAGCAGTCCCGGGTTCCCGACCAAGGCGTGGCCTCGACCAGCGCGTGGCACCATCTCGTCCGTGGTCTCAGCCGAACGTGGCCTCGACCAGCACGTGGCCCATCCAGTTCGTGCTCCAGGTGAAGCCCCGGAGGGGGAGGACGTTCTGGAGGAGAGTCGGAGAGAAGGAAAAGAAGAAGGAAGGAGGAAGGAAAAAGGGGTTTACTGGAACCCTGCCGTCAGTACCTTTCTGACCATTGCTGTCAAGTCTTATCAGCCACTCGCATGATGGGCGAGGGGAAGTGTATTAAACGCACACAGTACACCCATTGAATCAAGTCTTCTCACACGATGCAGGTAAAAGACTGCATTAAACAACAGGTTAAAAACAAATAGAATTATCTTCACCCTTCTCTCACTCACGCTTAACGTTTTCCTTCCTTGGGAAATAAATCAACACAGCGACCATCGCTTAATAACTGCCACCACATTTGCAAATAGTAATTCAATGGCATAATTGTCACATTTTATAAAACACATTTCAAAATAACACAAATCTCCAACCACGCTTTCCGAACGACAAATCATGCGTACGCACGCTCGTGAACATAAAACTCGTTCTCCTTGCACACACAAACAGACGGTGGCCGAAGGATAAAAGTCCGGCGAATGTGACAGGGGCGGACGAGGGAGACCAAGCAATTCCAACCCTGAATCACCAGGTTCTCCCTTCCCCCCGACTACCGCATCACCAGATACATAAACAGAGAAAGAATTTTGGAAATAATTTAGAATGGCCAGTTAAAGATTGAATTAACCAGAGAAAAGGTCTCAAACAATTTCCTTTACAATTTCAAAAACAAAAGAAAATTGCGCAAAAGTGAAGACTAAGCCGGCTAAAAAACACAAATCAAAACAAACAACCACGAAACTGATGCTTACCAGCTACCCGGGGTGACCCGAAGAGGCGGGTCAAAGGACTCTCTCTACCCTCTGTCCATCGAGAGGACAGAGGCGAAGATCGGAAACAGAAGAAATGATGTCCCTCTCCTACAGGCCGACTGCAGGATTGGAAAGTACTGACTGTACTCTCGACGATAAGGTAAAAAAACCAGGACGGGACGGGCGCCCCCAGAGACATCTTCCGCTCGAGTGAAGAGCTAACCCCCCTCAGCAATGGCGGCCAACATGCCATCTGCGTCACAGAGTGAGCATACTTCAAACTAAAAGAAACGAAGCACGTGCGACAGGTAAAAAGACGGGCAGAGGCCGATAGACAGAAAGTTCGAGAGAAAGGTACCGGCCACCCGTAAACCCTTGCAGGATGAATAGCCACGGGGGGTGGAATTAGAGAGAGAGAGAGAGAAACAAACCGAAGTTGAGCTGAACCACACCAAGGTGCAACTGCACCACAAGCCACCCTAAGGGAGGGCTAAAACGACAACACGCAACGACAATAAACAAATAAGTAATTCCGCCACCCTAGGTGGGTCGAACGTCGTAGGCCTCGTGACAAACTCGTGACAAACCCCCCTTCTAAAAGCACTGTTTCTCTGAGATACAGTGCTCCTTTGAACCTCGTCGCTTTGTGCAACTTCAAAACAATGGGACCGAACCCAACTCTCTGTGATCGACAGAGTACGATGAATCCAATACAAACATTCCACGATAGAATCACACGGGGAAATACATAATACACAATTTTCAAACAACAAGCAAACCTTCCAACCATGAAAGTAACAATCCGAACCTTGGGTGTTTCACTACCGTTAACCTCACTGAAGTACAACTGTCACTACACCTGATACAGAGACCAAAAAGGGGATATAACCCTGGTTGAGGGGAAGTGTCCCTCTGGACTGATTTTCAATATGCTAACTACGGAGCTCGCTAAGATAGTCAGCATCCGTATTACAGGAACCCTTGATATGGACGGAAATGAACGCCATGACTCGGGCAGTTCCACTGCCTAACTCATGATCGACGACTGACTGGCCGATCCGGTCCAAGCACTGGAGAGGATGATGATCGCTCTCCAGTACAAACTTCCGGCCGTACTTCTTCTTGGGCACGCCAGTGCCCCGTCCAAATCTGCCTGAGAGATTCAGCAACAGTAGGGGAAATCGATAGTCCTAAGCGGGACACCCTCTGGGTATCGACTCGCAGATTCTACCACTACCGAAGTGAAAGCGGTGCCCCGCGATCGGATGGAGGATTAATGGGTCTCACCAGGTCGACCCCAACCTTGCTGAATGCCTCCCCAACCCGTGGCACTGACCCTGGGGGAACACGCTTCAAGCGACCCTTAGCGTTCCATTGGCAGACATCACAACTGCGGCAGTATGCCTAACCTGTGAGTTCATCCCTGGCCAAAAAGAAGTCTTGTCTTATCTCGCTCGAAGAGTCCGCTTGGAGCCCATATGACCTGCCATGGGGAATCGTGGGCCTGCCGGAGAACAGATTCCCTCAAGCTTTGGGAACGACAAGCTGTTTGGCCACACACCCTGCCTGAGTGGAAACCCTAAAGAGGATCCCCTTGTGGGCTTGAACTCACCTTTGGCGTTCGGGCAGACTGAGCGGGGCGATCCACAAGTTGTCGTAGGCGTTGGACATCCAAGTCCCTGGCCTGAAGACGGATAATGCTAGCAGGATCGGCCCTTGCCAGAACCCCGTCAGAGATCGGCTGAAGAAGGGGACGCAATTCCGTTCCTGCTTCTTAGCTTTGGCGCGTGTGGTGACTCCCACACACGCCTGTACGGGCAAAATCCGTAGACCACGGATTGACTGCGTCCGTCTGCGAAGGTAAATAGTATTCCCTATGATAGGGATACGGGGTTCGCCCCGCGATGGCCCATACTTCGCACGAAGTAGGGGGTGGAGATAGAAACGAGTACCGAAGGCGGGTGGAGGTAAAACCCAGCCTCCAACCCGCACACATCATAACTAGCCCCCCCGCCGGCCTTAGGGGAAACTAATCCTTATCCACAAAGAGTGTTGATGCTCCCGAATCCCTGATGGTGTCGACCAAGGAGAACCAACAACAGAAAGAAACACTGGACACTCTGTACCACCAAAGCTTGGATAGACCCCACTTTAGCCGAGGCGCGAGGATGTGGAAAGGACTACCCCATGACTACCAGCGGCTCTAGGGCAATCTTTCCTGATGTGGCCAGGACGCCCACAAAGAAAACAAATCGAGGTGCGAGGTCCCCGATGGACTGCCTGCCTTATTCGACCCGCTAGCAGTCGTCGGCGCCTTATCGCCACTAAAACCTGTGGAGGGCTTCCTCTCCGTATCTGGGCGAGCCCATAAACCCTGCGAGCTTCAGCCAACACCTCAGCGGTGTGAATCGCAGCCGCGAAATCCTGAGGTGCTGTCTCGCCCATCCGGTTTCCCCAACTCTGGGACACAGTGTTGGTGAGCTGTTCAATGAGGGTCAGATCCTCCAGCTCCAACTTAGCAACTGACGCCAGTACCCTAGCGTCTTGCGCAGCCATCACCAAACTGCAAAGAAGGTCTCATCATTATTCTTCTTTATGACCTAAACTTCCTCCTGTAGGTCTCTGGGGGAAGGTGGAAACGCTTACGCAGAGCCAACTGCATGTCTGCATAAGACGCACCTTCATTTAGAGTGAGCACACACTCCCTTGCGCACCAGATAATCCAGAAAAAAGGTGCATAGCCTTTTGCTCCTCAGACAATTGGTATGAAACAAGCAACCTTGTCGAAAAGCTCTAAGAACATATCAATGTCCTCACTAGGTCTGAACTCTGGGAAACTTTAACTTTGGCCCCTAACTCTAAACACCTGCCTGGTGATTTAACCCCCTGGTTTTCAGAAACGGGAGGCCGCGAAAGAAGTTGTTCCATCTCCTCCCTACGCAGAGCCTCCATCCTGTCTAGTCTTCCCTACGAGGGCTCCGCCTGTCAGCCTCTTCCCTACGCTGAGCAGCCTCCTCCCTACGCTGAGCCTCCTGTTTAGCAGCCTCCTCTCTACGCTGAGCAGCCTCCTCCCTACGCTGAGCAGCCTCCTCCCTACGCTGACAGCCTCCTCCCTACGCTGAGCCTCCTGTCTAGCAGCTTCTTCCTTCGAAGGGGCCCCCTGTCGGGGAGCCTCTTCTCTGCGCAGCATAGCCTCTTCCCATGCATAATCTCCTGTCTGTCAGTCTCCTCTCTGCGCAGAGCCTCCCGTCTAGCGGCCTTTCCCCTCTACGCTCTTCCCCACGTTGGCCCCATTCCCCCCCCGTCGCTGTCGCTCCAGAAACATTAAGGACAGAGGTGATATCCTGACGGGGTTCACCACTCCCGACAAAGGGAGGATGATCCGTCTGACCCGTCCCTTGGGGCCGACTTTCCCATAAGAAAGTCTTCTGGGGCATGCCCCCTTTCGAGGGGAAGCCTGGAGAGGAGAAGGGTTTTGGTCTCTGCGACTCAACAGAAGCCCACAGTTGCTTCGCTATACTCTGACGCTTCCGAGCGGAAGTGCCAGTCGGGTCTCGACAGGGAGACCCCCCAGCGAAGAGGTAGTAAAAGTACTCACTGGACTAAACCCGCTACAGCAATGGAATAGGTAGAAGTTAACCGTAGTCGAAGGGACTGGTACTAATAGAGGGACTACAGTAACATTTTGAATTTCCCTTTTCTTCGACGCACGCGTCGCCACACCAAACCAAACGCCGGACGCGCCATGACAACAATATCCTACAGTTTTTCCAAATACAGGGAAAAACAATTCCACTAAGAAAAAAAACAAATTTTGGGGCCCTGTGTATATGTGTGTATGTGTGTTGTGCGTGTGTGCGGACAAGTTTCGGCTGCTCCCACTCTGGCAACACCGCGCTCTACAGCACGAGCAACAGTGCGGTGGGCTCACCGAAAAAAAAAACGAAACAAAAACTATGTTCCGGCTGCCCCCACTCCTGGCAACACCGCGCTCTAAAAGCACGAGCAACAGTGCGGGGGGGCTGGCCGGAAAAAAAACAAAACAAAAACCTAGCAGACGGGATCCGGAGAGAGGAAAAAAAAAACACTAGCGTCCGATACACCCCCCTGTACTCAACAACCCGGTAGAGAAAAAAAAACAAAGAATTAGCTAAATACAAAACAGGAATGGAAGACGAGCGGCAACAGAAGGGCAAGACTTACGGCCGTACCTGCGTGAGGTACCCGGGGGAAGGAGGTCCGGAAGCGTCGACTCCTCCTGGTCTCACCCCGACCCCCGAGTCACGCCGGATGTTCCCTCAGGCCACCAAAAAGACTCCCTTCACTCTAGAGTCAAACCCAGCCAACCACCCACGAACAAACACGACGAACTGACTAAACATATACAAACAGACAACACTAAACAGGTAATCTGCGAAACGAGAGAGGACAGCCAGAGCCCTTCACATCCCGGACGAGCCCCCACAATTGTCACGACCGACCCCTGGAGGTCTGCCCTGACAGGACGGTTTTAGGTGGGAGTGAAGGGGGTGACTGACCTCACACGCTCCGCAAGAGACCACACAATAAAATTACGATACAACACCCCATTTATTCACACCAGCAAAATAAACATTCCAACGCACGCACCATGCACGATCACAATAAAGCACTCCAACGCACACAACATGCACAATCACGATCAAGCACCCCCAACGCACACAACATGCACAATCGCAATCACGCACTCCCACACCCACAACATGCACGATTATAAATAATTTTTCACCATACGACGTACACAATCACAATTACAGCATTCCAGCACATATGACATGTACACAATTATAAAGAAATATTTCCAGTATTGACCCTTTCCACACCCCGGAGTGCGTCCACATCCCTGCCCCTGTCAAGTCCGCAGGGAGCACCCTGTCGCACTAGGTGCCTCCGACCGGGTTGGTTCTCGCAGGGAGTCGTCAAAGCCGACACCCCCCGACTCCCCAAGCGGGCAGTGAAGAGCGTGTCCCGGGGGGGGGGGGGGGGGGGGACGTAGCTGTTACTGGAGGTCTGGACGGGGGTCCAGGCCGGCCAGTCGAGACGGCGGGCTCCCCTAGCAGTCCACGGTCCCCCACCAAGGCGTGGCTCGACCAGCGCGTGGCACCATCTCGTCCGTGGGCTCAGCCAAACGTGGCCTCGACCAGCACGTGGCACCATCCAGTTCGTGCTCCAGGTGAAGCCCCGGGAGGGGGAGGACGTAGCTGGGGGGGAGTTTGGAGAGAAGGAAAAGAAGAAGGAAGGAGGAAGGAAGAAGGAAGAAGGAAGAAGGAAAAAGGGTACTGGAACCCGCCGTCAGTACCCTCTGACCCTTGCTGTCAAGTCTTATCAGCCACTCGCAGATGGGCGAGGGGAAGTTATTAAACGACACAGTACACCCATGAAAACAAGTCTTCTCACACGATGCAGTAAAAGACTGCATTAAACAACAGGTTTAAAACAAATATGAATTATCTTCACCCTTCTCTCACCACGCTTAACGTTTTCCTTCCTTAGGAAATAAAACAACACAGCGACCATCGCTTAATAACTGCCACCACTTTTGCAAATAGTAAATTTAATGGCATAATTTGTCACATTTTATAAACACATTTCAAAAAAACACAAATCTCCAACCACCCCATCCGAACGACAAATCATGCGTACGCACGCTCGTGAACATAAAACTCGTTCTCCTTGCACACACAAACAGACGGTGGCCGAAGGATAAAAGTCCGGCGAATGTGACAGGGGCGGACGAGCGAGACCAAGCAAGTTCCAACCCTGAATCACCAGGTTCCCCCCTTTCCCCAACCGACTACCGCATCACCAGATACATAAACAAGAGAAAGAATTTTGGAAATAATTTAGAATGGCCAGGTTTTAAAAATTGAATTAACCAGGAAAAGGTCTCACACAATATTCCTCTTACAATTTCGAAAACAAAAGAAAATTGCGCAAAAGTGAAGACTAAGCCGGGTAACAACAACAAATCAAAACAAACAGCCCACGAAACTGATGCTTACCAGCTACCCGGGGTGACCCCGAAGAGGCGGGTCAAAGGACTCTCTCTACCCTCTGTCCAGTCGAGAGGACAGAGGCGAAATGCGGAAACAGAAGAAATGATGTCCCTCTCCTACAGGCCGACTGCAGGAATTTAAAGTACTGACTGTACTCTCGACGATAAGGTAAAGAACCAGGGCTGGAGCAGGCGCCCCCCAGAGACATCTTCCGCTCGAGTGAAGAGCAACCCCCCTCAGCAATGGCGGCCAACATGCCATGCTGCGTCACAGAGTGAGCATACTTCAAACTAAAAGAAACGAAGCACGTGCGACAGGTAAAAAGACAGGCGAGAGGCCGATAGACAGAAAGTTCGAGAGAAAGGTACCGGCCACCCGTGAACTTGCAGGATGAAAGCCGGGCGGTGGAATTAGAGAGAGAGAAAAGAGAAAGCAAACCGAAGTTGACTGAACCACACCAAGGTGCAACTGCACCCCAAGCCACCCTAAGGGACGGCTACACGACAACAGCAACGACAATAAACAAATAAGTAATTTCCCGCCACCCTAGGTGGGTCGAACGTCGTAGGCTCGTGACAAACTCGTGACAGTAGTAAATATCGTGAACATGCACTCATGTAGAGCATGCCATTGGCATGGGGTACCTAGACCCTTTCTGAATATATAGGGGGGAAACACAATGGCAACCTCGGAGGCGGGCCAAAATTTAATAGGGCAGTGTGTCATGTTCTTCTTTTTCGGTTTTAAAAAAATTCGAAACCCTTTTTTTTTGGGCTA
>JAFLJL010004812.1:0-14658 GCA_018398815.1 Conus ventricosus
AAGGGCGATGCCTCATTGACAGCCCCCCTTGGGTTGAAAGCTTCGGGCCCCCACGAAAGGCTATCGCGTCTTTTCCCTGAGCATTTGTTGGTGCGAGCCTGGGCGGCGGTGCGCGGCGGCATGCTGCGGTGGCGGTCAGGTGCGAATTCGTCCCTTCGAAGGGACGTCCTTACGGAGATTTTCGCCGTGCGCCGGTCCACGGTGTTAAAACGCCAGGGTTGCCCTACATCGCTGACCCCCAGCGCGATCGGGCGGGTTCTGGATGATTATCTGGATGATGGATCTGGATGTTTCGAGGTCATCACAACGTTGTGGCCCGGGCATTCCTCGACGCCACCCACGTTCAGCGCACCCACAAGCGTCGGGCGGTCGGAGTCTAGGCCCCGGTTGGGGAACGATGGCGCCTCGACGGCGGGTACGATTCACATGCACGGGGACGACCGGTTCTGGGGCGTGCACCCCTGGTGGACGCACCCTCGCCAACGCGGGTTGCTATAGTGATGGAGTGTTCGTGAGCGTGCCCATCTTCGTTCTGCCATACTCGCCTTTGCGACCTCCGGCCCCAGCCAGTGAGTTGCACCCCATATTTCTATGGTGCCTGAGTGTGGTGGTACGAGTTGCGGGGTGAGAACGCTTGCTGACGCCTTCGAGGGGTGGCTTTGTTATGCCCTTGCGTGCCTTTTTCATGTCTATGTAACGCGCTCCTCACCAGCTAGAGCTGTAGGTGTGGTACAAGGGGGTGCTATTCGACGGCCTCCCCAGGCCGCTTGCGTAGCGCGCCTTCCCTAAAGAAGAGCGCCGCGAGAGTCCGATCGCATAGGTCCGGCAGGTGTGGCGAACAACGCGACTCCGCCCACCCCTTACTGATGGACGGCTTTCGGCCTGATTGGCGCCCTCTTCTTGTGCCCCTTGTTGTGGGCGTATTGAACCACTTTGAATGGTTCGCAGGCTGTTTGCAATAGAAATGTCAACGTGAAATTAAAGTGAATTCGCCCGAGCAAGCTCAAGGCTAACCTCCATGCCCGCAGATCACAATGCTGCAGGAAGAGCCGACGCCGGCCCCCATCCGTCCAATACGACACAAAAGGTACCGGCACACTCTGCCGCGTCCCATACGGGTGGCTCGCGAGATGCAAAGCCTCATGGCGAGGCATGGACCTGCAAGAAAGTCTAGACGTACATGGTTGTCAGGCGGCTCGTCTACGCGCCCCCCTCCCGCCACGACTGCTGCAGCTGGGGCCCCCGCCCGTACGCGAGAGATGTGGCTGGCATCTATTGTCGGGGCATGCAGAAGTAGTGGCGACGAGTGCCTTTCGACCTACCCTCAGATCGCGAGTGGGCAAAATGGGTGCAGCAAACCCACGAGGGGCGCTCACAGGTGCCATCCCTGACCTGTGATCAGGAAGGACGCGTGTCAAAGTTCGACCCGCGACCGCAAACCCCACCATCGCCGCGAGGCCGCCGCCGCTGCAGCAGCCCCCCGCGGCAGGAAATGCGAACGGACTTCAATCTTTGGCCTGACACATGGGCACGCCGGCGGGCCGCGCCGCAAATTTGCACTGATGCAGCCAGTCTGTTGTGCACGCGAAGTGGAAGGCGTGGCCACAGGCGAGCGCGCGGGTGTTGCGTCTACGCACTTTGCTGCCGAAAGCGGTGCGGTACCACGGGCCCCGGCTCGGCGGCCCACGGCGTTCCCGTCGGGAGCGTCGTCGTCTGAAGACGCGTCAGATTGGCTAGAGGCGGCGCTGGAATGGGCCGAAGAGGTCGAAGAGCCTGGCGATGGTTCTGACAATCGACCTGGCCCAGCATCGCTGCGGCTGTGCAGTGACCCACGCGCAGGCGGCGCGTCTGCACGGATATTCCAAGACGCATGCGCTGACGGCGCTGCTGCGGCGGCTGTGTCTCCCCCGGGGACTGCCACAGGGTTTACACCACCTGCTCTAGTAGGAACGTCTTCAGCAGCCGCTTGTTCTGACCGATGGGGCCTTGCTGTGCACTGAGCCCGTGCTCGCCACGGCCGGACGCGGTGCGCGTGCGAGCAGTGGCTTCAGGTGGCGCAGTTGTAGCTGGTCATAGCGCCTGTCATCCTGCTGTCGTTTAAGGCAGCACCCGCGCTGCGCCCGTGGACAAACACGTGACGACCGGGACTCGCGTCGGGGCTACTGAATGGCGAGAGGGGGAGTGGGAAGGAGGCGAGCTTTCGCAGCGCTGGAGCACCTTTGCGAGTGCTCTCGCTCGGCTGCGCAGTTGTCGTGTCGTCGTCTTGCCCGCGCCGTTCCCTCACACGATCTGTGGAATCGACTCTCCGCTGGTACGCTTTCGTAACAGCATCGCCCCCGGCTCCACTCTGACTGGCTGTGGTGCACTCCTGCGCTTCCCTCAGACCTCCGCGCTCTCCACCGAGGTGCCAGGGCCGCCTGAGGAGACAGGCGCTCTTTCTACCACGGCGCCGCCCCGTCATGGCGCTTGCGGCTGACCCACCGGCCCCACCGCCGTGGCTGCTGCACAGCGGCAGCGTCGCGCCCCTCAGACGCAGTCTTGGCCGCATCGCCGGAGGCATTGCACAGAGACGCGGCAGCGCTCTCCGCACTCGTCACCACGCGCTCCTCCTCAATGCTGCGCAACGCAGAAGCTTCACGGCTGCCATCCTGCGACTGTGACGCTGCACCAGCTTCGAAGGGCCTTGCTTGTTTGGCCGTATGCCATCAGGAACGCGTGCACGCTCTCGTCTCGAGACGCTGCGGGCACTGAAGAACCCTGTTGAGCCTCACCAGAGCTTCCCAACGTTTGAGTAGACGCTGCAGACGCTGCAGCGCCCGCGCCATTCTGTTCCGAGCCCCTTGTGGGTGCTGCGCTTCCGCCCTTTCTTTCGGGGTGGCCGGAGGGCAGTGTGCCCCAACAAATGGGGCACTGCGCCGCCATGCGATCGAGCACCGCGTTGTTTGCGCGCCACATGCGCCGCGGCAGCACCACCACCGCCCGCGCGCAGATTCGTCGAAGAGCAGCAGCGCGGGGGCGCCCCAAAAGAGCGCAGATACAAGCGCCGCAAACGGCACGCCGCGCGCCCATACCCAACATGCCGCCGGAACAAATACAGCACCGCGCACTGCAGGGCGTAGCTTGCCCAGCTGGCAGCGCGGATGAGCATGGCTAGGAGCGGAGCAGGACGGCGGACGAGGTATGCGGCGGTACGCTGCCAGCGCTACGAACAGGCCCTCGTAGGAGAGGCGCATGATGAGGACAGTGACAGCGGCCGCAGTGGTGAGGCGGGGGCGGCGGGGGTGGCGTAACCGGTGCAGGCTCCTGCACATGACTGTGCTACATTCATGGGCGCCACTCCAGCCAAGAAAGGCGCTTCTCAGGAACAACAGGCGCACTGTGCCAGCGCATGTCAGCATGCGTATTGCTGTGTGCGTGGATGATAATTGATTCACGCTGTGCAGCGCAGCTTCCGAAGACGCAATGTGGCGAGCAAGGGCGCACGCGCGCGTGCTTGCGTATCGCACGCGCAAAGCGCCGCCAAGGCGTGTGCTGTGCTTCTGGCCTGTATCGCCGTGGCGACGCGCACGGCAGCTGCCGAGCGTGGTTGTTGTAGAGGAAGGAGCTGCGATGCGAGAGGACACGCAGAAGATGGCCCGGGTTTGCGGCGCTGGTATCTGCCTCCGCGAGGGTTCTCGGGGTTGGCCGGGGGACGGGGGAGTCTGTGGAGAAAGGGCCGGATTTTTGCGGCATGCGTCGCAGCTAGCGCGCGTGCGAGACCAGGGCCCAGCCACACGTCCTCTGGCGCTAACGCGGCTGCATGGTCGAAATCTTTGTCTCCCGGGTTTTACGAAAGTGCTGGGAATAGGCAGTTGTTGGGCAGGCCCAGCTTGCGCAGGGGCAATAAGGACTCGGGCAAAGACAAAAGCTCTGGCTTGTCATCGAGCCCATTTCCCAAACGCAGTCCTTTGTATACAGCAGCTGTGATTATTGCGGGTCGACCCAACCCGCAGAGAAGACAGGCACAAGCAGCAATGCCTGTGCACATGGCAAGTGCTTCTCTTTCTTCCTGTTTGTCGCAATCACGTCAGCACGCCACCTCGGGCACACCTTGTGCGAGAGACGGCTCTGCAGCGTAGGGAGCGGTGATCGCGGTCTTAGAGTGTGCAAGTGTGGCGGCGCCAAGCAGCCGGGGCTGTGAGCAGAGTGTTCGCCAGGGCGGCTGACAAAAGGAACCCGAGGAACGCCAGGAAGCGCGCGTTGGCGACGAGGCGTGGCCAAATGCGGCGCTGCTGCGCGTCGAGCGACCAGACGCCGCGCACAGGGTCGATCGCTAAGAAATCAGACGCAACATATGGTGCGTTTTCCTGGGAGGGCCGGGAGTTGGGTGCTGGGGCCTGCAACGGGATGCGCCGGCGCGCTAGTGACTCGGCGATGGGCGCGGGAACGCGCATGTGTGGAGAGAAGAGCGTCACGAGGCGTCCAAACGCCAGCTGCACGACAGCCGCAACTGTGTGCCAAGGCGGGATCCTCTCGCGCATGCAACGAGGCCGTCCAGAGCAGCCGCCACGCGGCACAAGGAGCGGCACATGCTGATGATTTAACATTCCCCGATAGGCATACTGTTCATTAGTAGTCAAAACGCAACGGGAGAGGTGCCACAGGGGCGTCGCACCTGAGCAAGTGGGAGCACAACCCAAAGATCAAACGCAAAGTGCGGCAGCTCGTAGAGCACGTCGTGCACTCCGCGCCCCATTGCGCTCCCAGTTGTTGAGCCAGTAGGGTACGAGGCGGAAACCAGAGGCGAACACTGCCTCTGAGAAGATGGCGTCCTCCCTGGGAGGCAGACCTCCGAGAAAGGAGTAGATTGCCAGGGCGCGCACGGCACCCGCGGCACAGAGCACAAAGTCCACGAGCACCAGCGCCTTGTACCACCCTACATACACAAGATCTATCAGGCTGGGCTGGCGCTGTGCTCGTGGTGAGGGAGCAATCTGGTTCCAAAAGAGTTGGGAACCACCAGACCTGCACTCTCGGACCTGCTTGCTGTGCTGAAAACTTGCCAGTCGTTCAGCACTCCGCATGCTTGTGCTGGAGCTTGCGTCGTGGCCAGAGGTGCACATGCACAGCACACCATCTGTACCCTCACGGCCTCGGCCACATAGAAGACGTGTCCAAAAGCCAACGAAGGCCATGCCGCCTACACATAGCTTAGCTGCGGCTCGCACCGAGGAGGTTCCAAGAGAGCGAGCATGTGCAGAACTTGAAATCATCACCACAGAAGAAGTAAACGTCGCCCCAGCCACGAAAGTCCGGCTGAACCACCTCAAGAAAGTGCATGAAGGCCCCTGAGGAGAAAACGCCGAGGACGACCTGCACGGGTGAGTGGCTCGCCATGCAAGTTCGTGTGGTGCTGACCATAGCAAGACGTCCTCAAAACAGGGCTACGCGCGAGCTGACACCACACACGAACATGTCTCTCTGATTACACGAGCCAGAAACGAGCGAGGTCGCGAGCTGCTGTGTGATTGAGAACTCCATAGGAAGCACGAGTTGGCACAATAGGGTTCAGCGACGGGGTCAGCAGCTTGTGGGTGAGCCCTGTCATGGAAGGTAGCATGACGCGATGCTCCTAACGGGTGCTGTCGGCAGAGGTCAAGATGCAGGGTGAAAGGACCGCAGCTCTGCAATCCTGGTGCCAGGGAACAGCACCTGTGCGGCCATCTCCCTTCCAAGGTTCGCCCACCTTGCTGCACAACGATCAAGAGGTAGGCACAGGCGGTGACGACGGGCCAGCTCTTGGGGCCGAACACCTCTCCGCCTAGAACCATGCTATTGGCTGCCACTAGCACTAGCACGGCCGACACCAGCCACTTTCCCGACATCGCGGCCATTGCTATGTCCTGCCGTTCTAGCGCCCCTGGTACGAACGGGCGCCTGCACGTTGCTCTGAGCACGTGAGCTGCATTCGGTTCACGCAGCCTGCTGCGCACCGTGCTATATGCGTGACCGTCCCCGAGCGCACCGCGTCTACTTTCGTTTAAGTGCCAGCATGTAAGTAAATCTTGCTCGCAGGTCGAGGGCCGCATGAGCTCCTGTCGGTTGCGTGTGTCGACGGTCTTGCACACCCCCGATACGTGGCGGCAGGTGCGCAGCGGATGCCATGCTCGCGCGATGTTTCCAGAAAATACTGCGAGAGCGCTTTATCCCGTGCATGGCACAGAGATATCAACACTCTGCTTGTTCAGTTTGCTGCACACGTCGGGGCCACCAGGTGCAAAGCAAGCGTATTCGTGTTGATCAGTGTGCAAGCTCGCGTGTCGGAGCGGTGCGTCGCAGGGCAGGCAAAGACGCCATGGTTCTCTCTCAAAACATTGGCTTCATCGGAGCGGGCATGATGGCCCAGGCGCTAGCCAAAGGCTTCGTGAACAAGGGCGTGATTCAGGTCGGACAGGTCTTCTGCCATGACCTTCAGCGGCGCGGCAAGAGGTGTTTCGCAGCATGGGCGCAACTCCCTGTCAAAGTGGTGCTGAGGTGCGACGCGACATGTGCGCGCGCGTACACGCGCTGCGTGCGCGACAGCGACCGAATCTGAGCCGTCACTGCGCATGTGACAGGCCGTGCTTGCCATGATATCAGACACCATGCTCGCGGCGCAATCACGGCCGGCTTAACACATGCTGTATCACTCTATTCAACGGCACGCAACTGCGCGATTGTAGCGAGAGTATCCGGCACCCTTCTCACTGCTACAGCGGACTCGTCGTCAGGCACTTGAGCCAGGCACTCAGTGCTTGCCGATCAAGAACAAAGCATAGCTGCATGACAGCTCAGGACTGCTATCAGCTGCATGTGGTCTGATGCTCGGAGGTCGTGACCTGTATACGCGCATCTTCCTTGGCGCTGGCTGCAACTTGAAGCGCATTTGCAAATGCGTGGTCAGTCCCGCCAACTCGTTCCTTTTCCTTCCGCGAGCGCTTTGTTTCGTATACCTTACCGCTACACCACGATCAGGTGTGCGAGAAGACGGACATACTCTTCATTGCAACAAAGCCGCAGTATGTGCGTGTTGTGCTCTCGGAGAACAAACAGACGCTGTCAGGCAAGCTCATAGTCAGCATCGCAGCAGGAGTCACCTGCGCTACGCTGCTCGAAGCACTCGGCAGCCAGGAGGCACGCGTGATCCGCGTCATGCCCAATACGCCATGCCTTGTGGGCGCCACTGTTTGCAGCTATGTGTGCGGGTGCGCTTCTCCAAAGCACCCTGCTGGGACAACATCGACCAAGAACGACAGCAACAGAAACTCTGTCTATCGCATCATCTGCTGAGCATCTGAGCGCAACGCTACAGGTGGTCTGCGCTGCACGCATGGAGACAGGCGCAGTGAAGCAATCATCCCCGAACACCCCTACAACGAGAAATCATTTCCTGCCTGCTCGCACCCCACCCGCCCTCGCTATTCAATAACTCAGCGTAGATCTACGTTGTCCCTAGCCCCACCACGAAAGACCTGCATGTGTTCCATGTGGCAGTCATTGCTCCCCCATTGCCCTGCCAGCACTGAACAGACCTGCCCTCTGGTCTCATCTGAAAGCACGACAGCAGGCGGCAGCGCGGGCGCGGAGGATGTCAAGACGGTCAAAACCCTCTTTGACGCGGTGGGGCTCATTGAGCTTGTCGAAGAGAAGCTTCTGAGCGCCGTGACAGGCCTCAGCGGCCCCGGGCCCCGGTACATCTACATGATCATAGAGGCGCTCAGCGACGGCGGCGTGCGCGCAGGCCTGCCACGTGCGGTCGCCACCAAGCTCGCGCGCAGACTGGTGCGGTTTTGTCTCGAGCATCCTTTATCGGCAGAGAGATACTTCCCTTTCCTGTTAGGAGCCAAACCATGAAGCGTGTAGTGTTCTCTGTGCGGAGGCAGCTCATCTCTTCAAGGCTGCTATGTCCCGCAGCCTGTGCCTCAAGAAGTGGCCGAGGGTTATCGATATGTCCTCGTCCTGCACCTCTGTGACTCGGCGCAGCGCATGACTGAGTGCTTAGATGGCAGGCAAGCATGGTTTTGTTTTCGCGCCAGTATCCAGTATCCAGTGTCAGCGCTGCCTGATCAAAGTTGTCGTGTGTTCTGCGAGAAGAGGGCTGCCGCTCATGATTTTGAGCTGCATAAGCCCATTTTGGAACCGGCAATCTGGTGAAATGTCAACCGAATTCGAACAATCCGAGCAAAATGACGATTGATGATTAGCAGCATTTCGCACGATTGGCCATGTGCCGCCAACACACCCCGCAAGCGCTTGCGTGCGCTGCAGTGTACGGAGGGGCCAAGATGTGCCTCGACAAGGGGTTGCACCCAGGGCAACTGAAGGATGAGGTGACGTCACCCGGCGGCACCACCATCGCGGGCGTGCACTCTCTTGAAACCTCCGGCCTGCGGGCCACGATGATGAACGCTGTGCAGGCCGCCGCCAGCCGCGCCGACGAGCTGAGCAGCTGTGATGGCAGTGGGGAACGTGGGGTGCTGTGATCTTTCGTTGGAGCGTGGATATGATTCGTGGTCGTGCTTGTTCGAGTTCTCTGTGCCATGCGCTGTTTTGGCCTTCACCCTACGTCCATGTAACGCACCGTCACTCACAGCATTGCCGGCAGTCCTAAGCGGTAAAGCGCCTGAGAGCAGAACCGGCGCCGATGCCCGTAACGTGGTGGGTGATGGCGGCGTCCAGCGCGGTCGGCGAACGATCGCTGTTAATCGCCCAGCGTGGTGCACACCAGTGGTCACGTGAGAAGCATGTCGCAGCGCACCGTGCCCGCATCACGCTGTTGGCTGCCATCAAGGATGCGGTAGCGCGGTTCCGCGCACACATGGCGAGGCCCTCGCAGAGTGATCGCCTTCAGGCCGAAGCCAGGTGTTGTGGTACAACTCTTTCCGGATCCTGCCGGTGTTGGCAGCTGCATTGAACACGATTGCTTGGTCCGCCGCCCCCCACGTCACGTGGGCACGCCGGTGCTGATGCCAGCGAGGGCGCTGGCAGGCCGAGCCAGTACTGGGCGGCCCTCTCCCGCAAAGAATTGACCAGCTGCGTGAAAGCTGTGCTCAGCCTGCCATGCGTCTCAACGGCCAGCGGCACGAATGCGTACGATGCCGGCCCACTTGCCGTAGTGGCTGATCTTGCGCTGCTCGGCCTGCGCCAGAGCCCGCCCACGGACTGCGCGGCCGCCTTGCGGTGGGACTTACAGCCCGGGTGAACAACCACGACGTCGTAGACCACCTGGGCGTTGTCCACGACCGCCAGGATGTCCCTCGCTATCACCCACCTCACTGCGCAGCCCCCTGACCGCGTCACCACGCTCCGCTCATCGTGCAGAACCGCAAGGCTCGGTTCGAGAGACGACCCGATGCCCGCCCGCCGCATGGCGTCCCGTACGATGTTCCGCCACCGCATGGTGCCTCATTGTCCACACCCGTTTGCCCTCCTGCTGGCCAGGAGATGTTCCGGCGGCTCGCTGTGCAGGTCAGCACCACAGTGGCATGTGAGGTCGGTGGCGTGCGGGTCTTGCCAAGGCGTCGCCTCACCGTCGGCTGGGTGTTGCGGCAGGTCTGCTGTGCCGTTTGTGTGGCGCAGTGGCGATGGTGCGGATGGCAGTGAGGGTTGGTTGTTTCTTGTTTTCAGCGGTTTGCTCCCCTTGTGAGTTTGTTTTGCTGTAATACGTGCACGTGAGGGGAGTGGTCGCTCTGTTTTTTCCCCCTGTCACATGGTTAAAAGGGGGGCTGCGCACCAAAAGTAGATGGGGAGTTTTGCGCCAGCAGACGAGGAGTGCTCCCCCAGCTGGTCTGTACAGGCTAAAACACCAAGCATGTTTTCTTGAAATTTGGGAGACGATTTTTGGGAAAAGTTTGGGAAAGGGCCCCCCACCTCCCTCTCAGCAGGCGTGGCCTATCCCCATAGGGGGGCTGTAAGGATTTCACCAAAATCAAGATGGGGAGGCGAAAACAGCAGGAAAGGGTTCGACAGAGGGGCCCTCCGGGAGTGGCCCCCTGATACTTGAGTTCTCCCGGGGACATCTGTGTAAGTTTGGGAAGGGCCCATGCTGTCGGCGGCCCCGTCGCAGTACGGGGAGGGGGAGCAGTTTTGCTGCAGTTTGCATGCAGCCCTTGCCCGTTGAATCCCACTCGCCGAGAGTGCCGCTTTGCACAGCCACTATGCAGAAGCTGCTCCCTTCTCCTGCGAAGGTGTCGCACCCCCTTTTGCGCTTTTTCCCCAGTCGAGAACTGGGCCGCTTGTGCTTCAGTCGCTGCGACCTTTTCGCCAAGCTTTTTGGTCCTCCTGTGATCGGTCTCACGGCCCCTCGCTTCACTCCTTCCCCGTCAGTGGTGGCTATGGGGCCTTTAAATTTGGATTTTTTCCGTTCTCGTCTTGCTCGCGTGCCCTGCAATCGGTTGTGCGGCACGAGCCGTCCAGGGCACGGGAAAGGCCCGCTCGCAAACACTGCCCTGGTCTCCCGTGGTTGAGCGCCCCGGCAGCTGAGGGCGGTCCGTGTCATTCGACCAAAACATGGTGAGGTGCTCGCGTTGTGTCAACCCAAGTTATCCCCCGGGGTGAACAAAGGACCGTCCCCCAAAAAATGCAGACCGGTCCCCTGGGACTTGGGCGTATGCCCCCGTTCCTGGTCAACAGCGCTCAAACCGCTCCCAAATGCTTTCACCCCGCGTGGCGCAGTCGCCTTTTCAAGGATTGCGCGCCCTTTCGCATCGGGTGGGTCGCAGGGGATAGAAGCACCCCGAGCGCTCGGTATCGCCCTTTTCGGATGCGATGCCAATGGGCCCTGGCAATGGCTGGGAACATTTCGTTTGGTCAGGGCTCGTGCGTGCTCTTCCAGCCCCGGGGGGCAAAAAAGCAAAAGCGAGAAGGTGGGTCACCGCAAGGACAGACCCCAAACTTCTATCCCAAAACACCATGCCGCAGGTGCAGCCCCCACCCTGCGTTTACTGAGTGTGGAAAAAATTGGGTTTAGGCTGTTCCCTTTCTGACCGTGGGCATGCCCGATCCCGACCCAACCATCGAGGGGGGTGCAAGAGCAAGTACACACTCACGGGTCACTACCAAACCTGGACGGGGCCGGTTGCGTGGTTTTCTCTGTGCGCACCGCAAGGGTGAAGCTCCTTTTTCCCGGGTGGGAAGGCGTTCCCCCAGAGGCGCAACAAAAAAACCCGAATGTTCCCAGCTGCGTTGCGCGAACCGGCCCCCGCTGAGCTGCGAATGCGAATTGAACGTTGCCCCCGGGAAAAACACGACTTTCAGAGTCGGAAAACGGTTCAGAGCTGCCGCCGCCCCCCGTGCTGCGGACCCCATGACGGGACCCTCTGGTAGCTCGTTAGCGACTTGTACTTTTCCGCACAAACCTGCACGGCCTAGCGGCAGCGGCAAGTCCTGTGCTCTGCATCTTTGGCCATTGAGCCACATTTGGGCAGAGGCGATCAGAACGACATTGCAAAAACGCAAAGCAGCACGACAATTTCTTGCTAGCGCGTTTGCGCGCCCCCCCTGTGCTTCATAGTCCCCACGCAAAACCACCACAGAGCGGACATATCGAAAGTCTTGGGCCAAGGGCGCAGCGTCGCGCGTTCCTCTCGCGGAAATTTGCACGGTAGCATGGTGCCTTCGGGGGGTACGTCGGAACACCCTTCATCGAGTGCCGGTATGTCCGTCTGATTTGAGAAGTGCAGTGTCTATCTCCTTCGTAAGGGGCCCTTTTTGCCAGTTTCCCAGGGCTGGTCGGGGCCCTTTCCCCTGCTGCGGGGGTGCCAAAGCCCCCCGATGGGTCTGCGTACCCCCCTTCGAGACTCTGGGTTTTCCCTGGTACAAATGATCGGAGCGCTTGGCACGTGGCATTTTTGTTCAAGGGCTTCTTCACGCCATCGTCGAAAGTGGTTTTGCTCCTAGCGCGTAGGCGTGTTTTGGGGGCCTGGATTGGAGGGGGTCCCCCAGGGTGCGCTGCATCACGTGGGAGCCCCACTGACCCACACGAGGGTCAGAAAACCTTGAGCAAGGCATGCCGGCCCGTGTCTGCGCCGGAATCGCACCAGTCGTCTTGATGTGCAAATTTCAATGGCACCGCCCCGGGCGGTCCCGGAAGCCCCCTTAAATTTATCTCGGTTTTGGTACGCTTGAGCAAGCGCAAGTGGAGGCCCCCGTGTCCCGTTTGCGCCCGGGCACTCGCGGCTTACGTCAGCTGATCCCGTACGGTCTCTGTGCGCTGCTGTGGCCGGCTGTAAATTTGCTGGGCCCCATTCAGGTGCCAGAGGTGGGGCCAGCTTTGCCAAAACCCCCAGGATGCGCAGTGCACGAGAGCAGCCCTGCCTTGCGGCAGATGATAAGTATTCAGCGGCTTTTGTGGTTCACGACCCAGGGATGCAGATCGGGGCAATTTACGGGCACCGCCGAGAAGTTCGGTCTGTTGCGCCGCGACCAGTCGTCAGATCAAAAGGCCCTCCCCGGAACAGATCAGGCAACAGTCCCTGATAAGGGCGCACGTTCCCGGCGCGTCGTGTTCAGACTGGCCCCAATCAGTCGGGGTAGATACGCTGGTGCAAGCAAGTGGGGCACGTAGGGCACGGCCCTGCGCGTCTTCCCCACGTTTTCCCCCCACGCTGCGTGAACCTGTGCGCAAAAGCGCACCGACATTTTTTGCGATGGCTGTGTGTGGGTTCATGCGGCGAAAAGCTTGTGGGGAGAACGGGAGTCGCAGCCGGTTGTCAAACGCAGGACAACCCCTTGCCAAGGCTAAAACCGACAGGAACGCTTTAAAGGCTCGCGTACACGCAAAAGGAAATTGCTTTTTTAAAAAGAAAAGAGTGGGAACATGCGCAGCGTGACGTAGCAGCCCTCGGTCGTGGATCCCCGTGTTTTTGCGCGCGGAAAACCCCCGGAAATTTCCCATCTTGCCCATTGCCTGACCTTGCCACGAGAAAAACCGCCACACGTGGGGGCGTCGCGAGTTTTCGTTGCCCTCCGGAACATGGCTACAAACGATCTGTCATCGGGTCCTCAGCAACCTTGCTGTGACTCTCCCTAACGTGCCGGTTCGGATACTATGGACAGTTGCCCCTTCCTTCGGGGGGCCCATTTCGATTAGCTTTCTTTGCTCGCTGAGAGGACTATAGCTGTCCTTTGGCAGCCCCTGTGCCGCTGCGACATGAACCAATGGTTTTGTTGGCCAAAAAGCACCCGGAACACTGGCCCTCGCCCCCGATCCTGGGAGCGGGAAAACTGTTTTGCTCCTGGTAAGATGGGGATTGCCCTGAGTTTAAAGTGACCACTGTCTTTGGACGTCGAGAAGGGGGATCTGCAGCAAAACGGGGAAAAAGCAGCTCAAGTCACAAATTGGAATGAAATTTGGGGCTTGAAGCTCCCCAAGGCTCGGGAAACCCCCTCCAACAGCATCCCCGTGAAACAGATTTAAACCCCAGGCGCACACACACATGGGTGCGTCTGGCCTGCCCTTTTGGGGGAGGTTGGGGGTCCCCTTTTGGGGAGGTGGGTGAGAAGTGTGTCGTGTTTGGGGGCGTGTGGCGCTCTTCGGCTTTCGACCCTGGTCCTGTTTTGGCCTTTCCTCTCGGTCTTGTTTTCCATGGGCGCCGTCCCCGCTTGCCTTCGTGCTCAGGCACCCCCGCGAAAAAAAAACTGTTGGGGGGATGGTGGCACGAAAGAGACCGGATGCTTCGATCGCAGCTCGGGGCGCTCAGTTCCCCCCTTTGCCTTTTGGGGGCCAAAAATACTATGTGTTCTTTCCCCCAATTTGGAGAGGGTTTTGTTGGAGGCCCCCCACTTCTTCTTCCGTTTCCCCATAGTTGGGCCCATGCCCAGGGGGTTTTTGTATATCGTCAATCGTTTTTATCGAGTTTTCCAAAAAAAATTGGCCGCCAGATGTTAAAGGGAGGGCCTAAAAAATTTTTGGCCCTGAAAGAGCTTCCCAAATGATGCTTCCGCCTTTTCGTAGGCCCCTGTGTCTGTGTGCCTTTGCCCCCGCCAAGCGATGAGCTGATCCTTACGGTGATTTTCCACCGAAAACCCCCTTTGAACACCGCTGGGCAGTGCTCGGCGGCTTGCGGTTGCACCCGCCTTGGCAAAAAACCAAAAGGCGGTCCCCGCTTCCTCTGGACCCCGGTCTTCCCCAAAACAAGGACGGCATGTTCAGGCCTTCCCCAGCAGGCGAACTAGGTTCTTCCGAAAAGCACTTGGCCCTTCCCCGCCCCGTAACGTCATCGGTGTGCTCGGTCCTCGCGATCCCCCCTTGCTGGATCTTGTTCCCTTGTGCAGTCTCAGCCTGCAACAAGTTCAAAATGTGAAATTCACTCTCTCTAACTTTTACACACCCTTTAAAAATTTTAAAAAATCCGGGTACTCAAAAAATCTGGCAAAAGGGAATTGTTGCTGGTTTCTGTCTGTTTGTCAATGCGTCGCGGACCTTTCTTCAATTTGCACAAGAATGCAAATTCCCTGCTCCCCCAACGCACTTTTTTCATTGCCCAAAACTGTTAGATTTTGATTTCTGACGTACCTGGGACATGCACATGGCCCAGACGTGACAAACGCCCTTTCGATGCGTGGGCTTGAGCCCCGTTGCTCGAGAATTTTAACCCCTTGAAGGCCACTTTTGGGGATTAGCCCCTGAAAAGGGTGCGG
>JAFLJL010004813.1:0-15521 GCA_018398815.1 Conus ventricosus
ACTAGGTTTTTTTTGTCAAACTAAAAACCCGTTTCCCCCCAACTTTTCACCATTCAGACCCCAGCTGCGCTTCATACCTGTTATATACTTTAATGTCTTGTGGAGACATCGTTGAATCTGTTAAATTTGTGAATTCAGTTCCGAGGAACTGTTTTGTTTTTCCACATGCTGCCAAAGAATACAGCCTCTCCTTTTTGGGCATAATAGCTTGGTCATCAACTTGGTCATTCATAAGTTCGGGAAAGGGTTTTAGGCTGCCTTGTAGCTGTAGGAGATCATCACGGTTCATGTTTTTAATAATTATAATTATTTTATTTTATAAAAATGACACCCGAAAAACTGTTCCCAAACCTTGTATACCATTCTGCTGTTATTGGAGCCTAAGTGTAGGATACTAAATGCTTGGTAAAAGCTTGTTAAGAATTAAACCAGCAGATCTTGGCAAACTAGACTTTGGGGATTCAGCAAAGCTGATTGCTATCATTGCAGCTTCGGTTCCCACGAAAGATTTTCTAGTCAAGCAAGGGAATAATTCCAGACAGTATAAATATGTAAATAAAAAATACATTTAAAAAAAAATGCTTCACTCTAATGATGATAGGTGGCCTGTGGTGAATGCGCTTGCTTTTAGCGGAAGTAATTTCGCATTTAGAAAACTGCGGATGACGGAGAAGAAAAAGACATAACAAAGCTATGGAGCAACTAGCAGCTGCAAAAGACGCCTATGAAAAGCAGAGACTTGAGCAGTTAGATTTTATTAATGACACACTGAAAAAACGGGGCATGCAGCTTACATATTTAAATGTTGATCAGGCAATAAAACAATATTATCTAGTAACGGGCAAACCAATCCAGACATTGCCCCCACCAAAATTCAGTGACTTTTATCAACCATCAGAAAAACAAAAGATGCAAGAAATCGCTTTTATTGCCTTTGGTATGACCGTCGTGTATTTTGTTGCACATAAATGGCGAATAAAAAATGAACAAAATCTATTATTCGCCCAAAGGATATTGGAAGGGCATCACAGCAATTAAAAAGCTAACCCAAAGCAGCGGGAGTCGTGAACAAACCGAAAAAGAATGGTTATCTAAACAAGCGATTTGGCAAATTTATTTACCAGCGCCCAAACGAATACAGAGACAACACTTTGTGAATACAATCCCGAACGACAACCCATCAAATGGATCTTCTATATTTACCCTCTGATACGATTAGACGAAAAAGATTTAAGTACGCACTCACAGTCATTGACGTAGCTTCAAGATACAAAGATGCGGAGCCATTAACACAAAAGAGTGCTTCTGCTGTTGCTGTTGCCATACAAATGATATACCAACGAGGCCCCTTAACTTTCCCTCGCATGATTCAAGTCGATGATGGAAAAAAATTTTAAAAGGGCCCAAAGTGAATCAATTATTGTTAAAACACAGAGTTACTATTAGAAGAGGCATTCCGGGAGTTCACAGATCACAGGCTTTAGTTGAAAACTTTAACAAACATTAGCCGAAAGACTTTTCTCCTACCAGTATCACAGAGAGCTGATTGACATTTCTCGCACCAAGGGGTTAGAAGACTGCCCTCATTTTGCGCGCAATTGAATAATGAAAATTTAAGGGCCCTAAAGCCATACAAGCATCAAAGAAAAAAAAATAAATTGCTGTGAGAGTCTTCATCCAGCAAACTATTACCATTTGGATTGAAAGTAAGGTACCTTTATTTCCCGGGGGAAGCAAAAGGGGGACACTCGCATCAGGGAAACCCGACCCAAATTTTGGGTGTTGACCCGTACGAAATAAAAAGAATTGTAAAAAGAATCCGCCCGTGTATTATTTACGAGAAACTGACACAACAAAACAGCCACCCCCTCAAAGATCTTTTGTGAAAGAAGAACTGCAGATAATCCGCCGACACAGTTCCGTTTTAAATTAATTTACGTTCTCCAGTACCCAATTGCATATGAAAAAACTCTGGATAACAAACCCCGTTTTGTGTTTGTTCTATCTAATGACTTCTTTTTACAACTGTTGTGTTGATCTCATGTAGATTAGATCGCATTTTTACGTTGTAATGATGAAAGTCTTATTGCCAAACAATGCTTCTTTGTAGTTGTCATGTGATATGTTTGACTGCACAACGCTGCGAGATATTCCCTTTGCTTTCTTAATGATTTTCTCCTGGCTCGAAATACTGTACATTTTACCTTAAACCAACAAACTCCTTGATCACCTTTTTCCCGATAATTCATCCTTCATCTTTCCTAAAACCTTCTTGTTAGTAATTGAATGCAAAGGGAATCTTTAGGATAATCGGACGTGTCATACCATCCTGCATGCCCTTAGCCATTCTAATTCTATGTCTTTATAGATGTCTTCAGTAGGGATATCTATAAACAAAACTATCTGTATCTGTGTAAAGCACTCTGGACTCAGGATACAGGGGCTTAAAGTAGTCATAAGAACTCTAACATCAAAAGCTTTGATAATTCTAAAACAGTAAAAACCCCAATAAATACAGGTTTGTCTAATTTGAAATTTCTTTTTTTCATCATTAGGGCCAAAAAGGTGATCAGAAATTTTCTGAGTCCTGATAATTTTGGTTTTGAAGTCAGCTTAATTGCTTCGTTCTCTTTGGTGACCAAACTAACATCTTTGCGCTTGTGCGGATTCTCCATAGTCCCTTTCCAAAACAGCTGTTGTTCATCAGCTTAAAAAGTCTTTTCTGAAGCATCGTGGATTTAGTTCTGAGATCAGTTTCTTCAATGATGTATGGTTTTATGAAACTGTTTTTGATCAAAAGCAATTATACGATGAACAGCTGTCAACTTCAACCATGTCTTAAATAAAATTGTAGAAGTCTGTAATGACAGACATAATTTTTTTTGCCTCGAAGATTAGGGACAATTTAGGTGGTTCTCTTGGATCCATCTTTAGACTTTCGTGCTAATGGGGTAGATTTATGCAGGTCATGGAGTTCCCGAGGATATTCTAAGTCAACTTCTAGAATAAAACCCCGCTGTTGATCAGGCGTTAAACTGCCCAACCACTTTAATGCCTTTTGAATTTTTTTCGGATCGCCGCTGTGTACATTTTAAAGTTACGTAATGGAAGTGATTGCGCCATTGCCCATCATACAGATTGTTTGCATCTAAAAACATGAGATAGTTAGACCTTTTACTTGGATCATAGTCGTCAAGTATTTGTTTGTTTGCTTACAGTAATGATGCGATGCCATACTAATTCCTCCACGCAATCCGTTTTCAATCATCTGAAGCATTTGGGAAATCTGACAATAAATCAATTTGTACTCCAGTAAAAATTTAAGAAAGCGTCCCAGCTCATCCCGGGCGCAGAAATGTAATGCGCGGGATCCAGGCTATAATGTTTCATGCAGGTCTTTCTGTAATTTTCAAAGACGTCCGCCAACAAACATGTATCAGCCTTAAATATGAAACATGATAGTCTCCCATTGTTTTACACTTAACTTCTGCCACGCATCTTGAGCTTGCTGGTAACAGAATCACTAATGTCCTTTCCTCTGAGACTAGAAAAGAACGCGCCTTTAGGAGGAAGTGTGTCTTCATCAAAACCTTTCCCAACTGTTCATGTACTCATAAGGGTAAACGCCCTTTCTAACGAGAGTTTGGTCAAAATATTCTTCCGTTATTGGGCAGGACTTTAAGGACATAGCCAGTGACTCTAATGAACCCATCATGTGTTGCATAGAGTCATAAAAAGACATGTTATTTAAAGTGAAACACATGTACTTTTCTGATGACTGTGCAATGCATGACACCCTGAAGGCATCGTCCACTGCTTTCATTATAAGATGAGAGTCGTAACCTCGCAAGTTGTGAAAGAAGATGGCAGCTTCCATGTCTTAGGATCAAACTTTAGTTGAAGATTGCATTTACTGTGCGCTGCTCCTCTGAACTTTCCGCTAATGTGATCATGGTCTCTTACTGTCGGATTCTCTGCGTCTGATGAGAGACCTAAACCGCAAATCCAACAATGTGTGGCTGAGTCATACTGTTGTTGGTCTTCAGGTGCATTATGATTTCAGATAAATTCAGATTATTAGAACAATCATTACGCACTTTCTGCATGCGTTCTAAGAAGTATTCTGCAGCATCTGGGCCTCTTATACAATTCTGGTGCTGAATGGGCGCCCATCCGACCTGACAACAATGAAGGCAAATGAACAAATCTGATGATTACTCATTAAGACTGTTTTTCGAAGTTTTTTGTGGCGCTGGCCCTTCATAAGGAACAATGAGTGATTCGAAGTCTGCGTAAACAACATATGGAGAATTTTGCATCCGTTTCCAGTTCTTAAAACTAACTTTAGATCCAGGAGGGGGCGTAATTAGTTCTGTATTACAGTCTACAGAACTTTTACAATGTTTCTTATGTTCGCTCGCGGCTTGAACAATGCATCTTGTTAAACATTTTCTACAGAATTCTTGTTTGCCATGATCTTTTGAAGTATGCTGCATTAGTCTACTCATTGTCGTATTAATGTGTAATGCGGTAGCCCTGTTGGCGAAGACATTAGGAGTAAGCCCAACATGATTTTTGTCTGGTTCGCCTATTGTTGGGCTGTTCTTGGATACTTAATTGGGCCCCAAAATTTGTTTCTCTCATCCATGTTTTATACTTAAAGTTATTGGCTGTTTTGTTCTTCAAACTGACAATTTGTCTACATACAGGAAAGGTATTCCATTGATTTAAAGATCTTTGGCGTATTGCCGATAGTTAGTCACTCCCCTCTGCGTGTCGCGGACTTTATGCAGCCCTTGCAAAAAACCACATGAAACATTGTCGTCTGAATTTCTTTATGTTTAAAACTGCTCTCTTTGAAAACCAACTCTCGAGGTAGCGGAATGTAACTTGCCTACAATGGGTTTCCCATACTTACCTGTTTTAATCTAATTCTAAACTTCGCCCTTGACCACCAAGCCTTCTTTTTAGCTTCTCAGCGGCAGGTAAAAACGTGCAAGCAGTTTCTGCCCAACCGGGTGTTAAGTCATTTTGAGAAAGATTTCTGCTGTTTAGTTGAGGACCCGATTTCTAGATTTTCTTCATTTTTGTTAATAGTCGATTAAAACAGCTAACATTACTTTAACTGGCGGGTCTTTTGTTGTTTGCCTAAATTTGAGAAATACATGAACAACATTTGCCTGAACGTTTTGTTGGGTAAATTGACTTCTAAATCAATATCATTCATGCTCTTGATAAACGCTCTCTCTCAAGCATTCCTTCAAAAAATTCATCTGGGCCTTCATTTATCTTAGCCATGTGACTTTCTTTTCTAAGCCAAACATATTTAATTTAAAATTTAAAAAAAAATACAACGGCTTAATCAGAATAAATATCAACGGGTCTTTTTGTGCTTGGACTCATAACTAAAGTATAAACGCCTTTGGCTTTGTTAATGTGAGTTTTTGGGAACTGAGTTTAGTCTGGGTTTACTTTTTAGGCTTTCCTTTTTATCTGTCGGCGCTGGTGTGAGAAAACTGTCCTTGCCTTCTTGAGATCAAACTTTGTCTTTGTAGTCATCAAATCGGCCGGGAAACGATAAATCTCATCCGTGATGTTGAGTCACAAGCGCTTTATTTATGTCAGTTTAAACGAACTAGGTTTTGCCGTTATTAGTTGAACCATAGCTGTGTGCTTTTGGAGTTTGTTTTTAATTTTTTGCCAGCCGCACTTACAGCTAATGAACACGGCCAAGAGCTAAAGACAAACCTCCAAGAGGTAAGCTGCGGGTGCCCCATGCCCGTTGCTAAGAGACCAAAACACTCTTCCTGCTGATAGAGCGCTTATAGTCGATGTTCCAGTATTAACATATGTAACCCAGCTTTACGGCAGCAGAAACCTCGTTTGGTTTTGCTGTATTTTGAAGGTCCTGCTCTAGTTTTGTTGCATTGCGTAATGTTGGTAATCTAAGGTTTTTATTTAGGGTTTCTACAATCTCTTCGTTGGTGACTCTGGCGCTGTAGGTACTTTTGGATAAACCTGAAACAGACATGCTTTTTAAATAAAAAATAATTTATTTATACACATCTTTTAATCTGTTATCTCCAATATTCAGCTGCGCACATATATTAAAAACAAATGTACATTAAGCGGTTTATCGGCTTCTTCTTCTTATCAATTTGAATGTTTATTACTCTCCACAGTTTCTCCCGCTTCCATGCAACTGATTATCCTCTGTTGACCAAAGGTCACGAGTTTGTCGCGAGGCCTACGACGTTCGACCCACCTAGGGTGGCGGAATTACTTATTTTTTTTATTGTCGTTGCTGTTGTCGTGTATCCGCCCTTAGGGTGGCTTGTGGTGCAGTTGCACCTTGGAGGGGTTTCAGCTAAAACTTCGGTTTGCTTTCTCTCTCTCTCTCTCTAATTCCAACCGCCCTTTGCTATTCATCCTGCAAGTTCACGGGTGGCCGGTACCTTTCTCTCGAACTTTCTGGTCTATCGGCCTCTCGCCTGTCTTTTTAAACCTGTCGCACGTGCTTCGTTTTTTTTAGTTTGAAGTATGCTCACTCTGTGACGCAGCATGGCATGTTGGCCGCCATTGCTGAGGGAGGTTAGCTCTTCACTCGAGCGGAGATGTCTCTGGGAGCCCCCTGCCCAGTCTCGGTTCCTTACCGTATCATCGAGAGTACAGTCAGTACTTTAAATTTCCCTGCAGTCGGCCTGTAGGAGAGGGACATCGCTTCTTCTGTTTCCGCATCTTCGCCTCTGCCCTCTCGACTGGACAGAGGGTAGAGAAGTCCTTTTGACCCGCCTCTTCGGGTCACCCACGGTAGCTGGTAAGCTCAGTTTCGTGGCTGTTTGTTTTGATTTGTTGTTGTTAGCCCGGCTTAGTCTTCGCTTTTGCGCAATTTTTCTTTTGTTTTCGAATTGTAAGAAATATTGTGTGAGACCTTTTCTCTGGTTAAATTTCCATCTTTAACCTGGCCATTCAAAAAATTTTTTCCAAAATTCTTTCCCCTGTTTATGTATCTGGTGATGCGGTAGTCGGTGGGGAAGGGAGAGAACCTGGTGATTCAGGGTTGGAACTTGCTTGGTCTCGCTCGTCCGCCCCCTGTCACATTCGCCGGATTTTTTATCCTTCGGCCACCGTCTGTTTGTGTGTGCAAGGAGAGCGAGTTTAATGTTCACGAACGGGGCGTGGCATGATTTGTCGTTCGGATGCGTGGTTGGAAGATTTGTGTTATTTTGAAATGTGTTTATAAAATGTGACAGTTGTCCCATCGAATTATTATTTCCCCAAATGGGGTGGCAGTTATTAAGCGATGGTCGCTGTGTTGATTTATTTCCTAAGGAAGGAAAACGTTAAGCGTGAGTGAAGAAGGGTGAAAAAAATTCAATATTTGTTTTATAACCTGTTGATTTAATGCATCTTTACCTGCTCGTGTGAGAAGACTTGATCAATGAGTTTACGTGTGCGTTGAATACCTTCCCCTCCCCCAACATGCGAGTGGCTAAGACTTGACAGCAATGGTCAGACGGTACTGACGGCAGGGTTCCAGTACCCTTCTTCCTTCTTCCTTCCCTTCCTTCTTCTTTTCCTCCTCTCCGACTCTCCTCCCAGCTACGTCCTCCCCCCCCCCGGGGGCTTCACCTGGAGCACGATCTGGATGGTGCCAGTACTGGTCGAGGCCACGTTCTGGCTGAGCCACGGACGGGATGGTGCCACACGCTGATCGAGGCCACGCTTGGTCGGGACCGGGGCTGGTAGAGACGCCCGCCGTCTTGACTGGCCGGCCTGGACCCCCGTCCAGGACCTCCAGTAACAGCTACGTCCCCCCCCCCCCCCCCCGGGACACGCCCTTCACTGCCCGCTTGGAAGCGAGGGTGTCGGCTTTGGGCGACTCCCTGCGAGAACCAACCCCGCTCGGAGCCCCTAGTGCGACAGGGTGCTCCCTGCGGACTTGACAGGGGCAGGGATGTGGACCCCACTCCGTGGTGTGGAAAGGGTCAATACTGGAAATATTTCTTTATAATTGTGTACATGTCATATGTGCTGGAATGCTGAATTGTGATTGTGTACGTCGTATGGTGAAATATTATTTATAATCGTGCATGTTGTGGTGGGAGTGCTTGATTGGGGGATTGTGCATGTTGTGTGCGTTTGGAGTGCTTGATCGTGTTTGTGCATGTTGTGTGCGTTGGAGTGCTTGATCGTGATTGTGCATGTTGTGTGCGTTGAGTGCTTTATTGTAAATCGTGCATAGTGCGTGTGTTGGAATGTTTATTTTGCTGGTGTGAATAAATGGGGTGTTGTATCGTAATCTTTATTGGGGTGGTCTCTTGCGGAGCGTGTGAGGTCATCACTCCCTTCACTCCCACCTAGACCGATCCTGTCAGGGCAGACCTCCAGGGGTCGGTCGTGAAAATTTGTGGGGGTTTCGTCCGGGATGTGAAGGCTCTGGCTGTCTCTCTCTCTTTTCGCGGAGTACCTGTTTATTTTTTGTCTGTTTTGTATATTTTAGTCATTTGTCGTTTTGTTCGTGGGTGGTTGGCTGGGTGACTCTAGCGTGAAGGGAGTCTTGTAGGTGGCTGGGGGAAACATCCGGCGTGACTCGGGCGAGGTGAGACCAGGAGGAGTCGACCGCTTCCAGACCCCCTTTTCCGCCGGGTACCTCACGCAGGTACAGCCGTAAGTCTTGCCCTTCTGTTGCCGCTCAGTCTTCCATTCCTGTTTGTATTTAGCCAGTTCCTTGTTTTTTTTTCTCTACCGGGTTGTTGAGTACAGGGGGTTGTACGGACGCTAGTGTCTCTTTTTTCCTTTTCCCCGGGATTCCGTCTGTTTAGTTTTTTATTTTTTTTGTTTTTTTTTTTCGGCCAGCCCCACCGCACTGTTGCTCGTGCTGTAGAGCGGGGTGTTGCCAGAGGGGGGGCAGCCGACTTAGTTTTTGTTTCGTTTTTTTTTCGGGGGAGCCCCACCGCACTGTGCTCGTGCGTAAGCGCGGTGTTGCCAGAGTGGGAGCAGCCGGAACTTGTCCGCACACACGCACACACACCCCTTACACCATTACACATGCCCCTAAAATATTTGTTTTTTTTTTTCTAGTGGAATTGTTTTTCCCCTGTATTTGGAAAACTGTAGGATATTGTTGTCATGGCGACGTCCGGCGCTGGGGTATGGCGACGCGTGCGTCGAAGAAGAAGGGTATTCAAAAGGGTTACTGTAGCCCCTACTTTAGTACCAGTCTTCGACTACGGTAACTTCTACCTATTCCAGTGCTGTAGCAGGTAGTCCAGTGAGTACTTTTACTACCTCTTCGCTGGGGGTCTCCCGTCGAGACCCCGACTGGCACTTCCGCTCGGAAGCGTCAGAGTTATAGCAAAGCAATTGTGGCTTTGTTGAGTCGCAGAGACCGAAACCTTCCCTCTCCAGGCTTCCCCTCGTAAGGGGCATGCCCAGAAGACTTTCCTTATGGAAAGTCGAGACCCAAGGGACGGGTCAGACGGATCATCCTCCGTGTCGGGAGTGGGAACCCCGCTCAGGATATCACCTCTGTCCTTATGTTTCTGGAGCGACAGCGACGGGGGGATGAGGCCCAACGTAGGGAAGAGCGTAGGGAAGAGGCCGCTAGGCAGGAAGCTCTGCGTAGGGAAAGAGCGTAGAGAAGAGGCCGCTAGGCAGGAAGCTCTGGTAGGGAAGAGCGTAGAGAGGAGGCCGCTAGACAGGAGGCTCTGCGCAGAGAGGAACTGACAGACAGGAGATTATGCATAGGGAAGAGGCTATGCTGGCAGAGAAGAGGCTGCCCGACAGGAGGCCCTTCGTAAGGAAGAAGCTGCTCAGCGTAGGGAGGAGGCTGCTAGACAGGAGGCCCTTCGTAAGGAAGAGGCTGCTCAGCGTAGGGAGGAGGTTGCTAGGCAGGAAGCTCTTCGTAGGGAGGGAGGCTGCCAGACAGGAGGATCACGTAGGGAAGAAGGCTGATCAGCGTAGGAGGAGCTGCCCTCCGTAGGGAAGAACTAGACAGGATGGAGGCTCTGGTAGGGAGGAGATGGAACAACTTCTTTCGCGGCCTCCCGCTTCTGTAAACCAGGGTTTTAAACACCAGGCAGGTGATAGAGTTAGGCCCAAAGTTAAAGCTTCCAGAGTTCAGACCTAGTGAGGACATTGATATGTTCTTAGAGCATTCGACAAGGTTGCTTGTTTTATACCAATTGTCTGAGGAGCAAAAGGCTATGCACCTTTTTCTGGATTATCTGGTGCTGCAAGGGAGTGTGTGCTCACTCTAAATGAAGGTGCGTCTAAAGCAGACATGCAGTTGGCTCTGCGTAAGGTTTCCACCTTACCCCAGAGACCTACAGGGGAAGTTTTGGTCCATGAAGAAAAATAATGATGAGACCTTCGTGCAGTTTGGTGATAGACTGCGCAAAACGCTAGGGTACTGGCGTCAGTTAGCTAAGTTGGAGCTGGAGGATCTGATCCTCATTTAACGCTCACCAACACGTGTCCCCAGAGTTGAGGATCCGGATAGGCGAGACAGCACCTCAGGATTTCGCGGCTGCGAATTCACACAGCTGAGGTGTTTGCTGAAGCTCGCAGGGCTTATGGGCACGCCCAGATCGGAGAGGAAGCCCTCCACAGGATTTGGTAGCAATAAGGTGCCGACAACTGCTAGTGGGGTGAACAAGGCAGGCAGTTCATCGGGGATTTCAGCGCCCCGACTGTGTTTTCTTTGTGGTCGTCCTGGCCACTTTAGGAAAGAATTTCCCCAGAGCCGCTGGTAGCATGGGGGTAGTCCTTTCCGCATCCTCGTGCCTCGGCTAACGTGGGGTTTCCCTCCAAGCTTTGGTGATTCAGAGTGCCCAGTGTTTCTCTCTGTTTTTGGGTTTCCCCCTTGGGCGACACCATCAGGGATTCGGGAGCATCAACGATCTTTTGTGGATAAGAGTTTGGGTTTTTCCCTGAGGCCCGGCGGGGCGCTTAGTTAGATGTGTGCGGTTGGGGCTGGTTTTACCTCCCCCCTCCTTCTGTACTTAATTCCTATCTCCACCCCTACTTCTTTTGGCGGGAAATAGGCCTCGCGGTGGAGCGACCTCTGTATTCCCTTATCGTAGGGAATACGATCACCTTCGCAGACGGACGCAGTCAGTCCGTGTCTACGGATTTGCCCGTACAGGCGGTGTGGAGTCACCACACGCGCCAAAGCTAAGAAGCAGGAACAGGAATTGCGCCCGGTCTACAGCCGATCTCTGACGAGGTTCTTGCAAAGGCCGATTTCCCGCTTCCATCGCTCGTCTTCAGGCCAAGGACTGGGATGTCCAACGCCTGCGACGACTGGTGAATCGTCCTGCTCAGTCTGCCCGACATGCCAAGGTGAGCTTCAAGCTCCCAGGGGGATCCTCTTTAGGGTTTCCACTCAGGCAGTCGTGTGGCCAAGCAGCTTGTCGTTCCCCAAGCTTGAGGGAATCTGTTCTCCGGCAGGCCCACGATTCCCCCCTGGCAGGTCATATGGGCTCCAAGCGGACTCTCGAGCGAGTAAGACAAGACTTCTTTTGGCCAGGGATGAACTCGCAGGTTGGCAGTACTGCCGCAGTTGCGATGTCTGCCAACGGACAACGCCTAAGGGTCGCTTGAAGCGTGTTCCCCTAGGATCAGTGCCATGGTTGGGGAGCCATTCAGCAAGGTTGGGGGCGACCTGGTGGGGCCCATTAAGCCACCATCCGATCGCGGTCACCGCTACATCTGGTAGTGGTGGACTACGCGACTCGGTAAACCAGAGGCTGTCCCGCTTTGGACTATCGATGCCCCTACTGTTGCTGAATCTCTCAGGCAGATTTGGACGCGCACTGGCGTGCCCAAGAAGAAGTACGACCGGAAGGTTGTACTGGAGAGCGATCATCATCCTCTCCAGTGCTTGGACCGGATCCGGCCAGTCAGTCGTCGACTCATGAGTTAGGCAGTGGAACTGCAGAGTCATGCGTTCACTTTCCGTCCCCTATCAAGGGTTCCTGTAATACGGATGCTGACTATCTTAGCCGAGCTCCGTAGTTAAACACATTGGGAAATCAGTCAAGGGACACCTCCCTCAACCAGGGTTATATCCCTTTTTGGTCTCTGTATCAGGTGTAGTGACAGTTGTCACTTCAGGGAGGTTAACGGTAGTGAATCACCAATGGTTCGGATTGTTACTTTCATGGTTGGGAAAGGTTTGCTTAGTTGTTTGAAAAAAATGTAGTATTATGTATTCCCCGGGGTGATTCTATCGTGGGAAGTTTGTATTGGATTTTTCGTACTCTGTCGATCACAGAGAGTTGGGTTCGGTCCCATTGTTGTGAAGTTGCACATGCGACAAGGTTCAAAGGAGCACTGTATCTCAGAGAAACAGATGCTTTTAGAAGGGGGTTTTTTCACGAGTTTGGTCGCGAGGCCTACGACGTTCGAACCCACCTAGGGTGGCGGAATTACTTATTTGTTTATTGTCGTTGCTGTTGTGTGTTTCCGTCCCTTAGGGTGGCTTGTGGTGCAGTTGCCCTTGGTGTGGTTCAGCTCAACTTCGGTTTGCCCTTTTTCTCTCTCTCTCTCTAATTCCACCGCCCGTGCAATTCATCCTGCAAGTTCACGGGTGGCCGGTACCTTTCTCTCGAACTTTCTGTCTATCGGCCTCTGCCTGTCTTTTACCTGTCGCACGTCTTCGTTTTTTTAGTTTTTAAAATATGCTCACTCGTGACGCAGCATGGCATGTTGGCGCCATTGCTGAGGGAGGTTAGCTCTTCACTCGAGCGGAAGATGTCTCTGGGAGCGCCTGCTCCAGTCTCGGTTCCTTACCGTATCATCGAGAGTTCAGTCAGTACTTTCAATTCCTGCAGTCGGCCTGTAGGAGAGGGACATCGCTTCTTCTGTTTCCGACTTCGCCTCTGTCCTCTCGACTGGACAGAGGGGTAGAGAGAGTCCTTGACCCCCTCTTCGGGGTCACCCACGGGTAGCTGGTAAGCATCAGTTTCGTGGGCTGTTTGTTTTGATTTGTTGTTGTTAGCCGGCTTAGTCTTCGCTTTTGCGCAATTTTCTTTTGTTTTCGAAATTTTAAGAAATATTTTTTGAGACCTTTTCTCTGGTTAATTCCCTCTTTAACCTGGCCATTCTAAATTATTCCAAAATTTTTTCTCCTGTTTATGTATCTGGTTGATGCGGTAGTCGGTGGGGAAGGGAGAGAACCTGGTGATTCAGGGTTGGAACTTGCTTGGCTCGCTCCCGCCCCTGTCACATTCGCCGGACTTTTATCCTTCGGCCACCGTCTGTTTTGTGGTGCAAGGGAGAGCGAGTTTTATGTTCACGAAAAGTGCGTGCGCATGATTTGTCGTTCGGATGCGTGGTTGGAGATTTGTTATTTTGAAATGTGGGTTTTTAAAAGTGACAGTTGTGCCATCGAATTATTATTTGCAAATGTGGTGGCAGTTATTAAGCGATGGTCGCTGTGTTGATTTATTTCCTAAGGAAGGAAAACGTTAAGCGTGAGTGAGAGAAGGGTGAAGATAATTCATATTTGTTTTATAACCCGTTGATTTAATGCAGTCTTTTACCTGCATCGTGTGAGAAGACTTTATTCAATTTAGTTTTACTGTGTGCGTTGAATACATTCCCCTCGCCCATCATGCGGTGGCTAAGACTTGACAGCAATGGTCAGACGGTACTTGACGGCAGGGTTCCAGTACCCTTCTTCCTTCTTCCTTCCTCCTTCCTTCTTCTTTTTCCTCCTCTCCGACTCTCCCCCCAGCTACGTCCTCCCCCCCTCCGGGGGGTTCACCTGGAGCACGATCTGGATGGTGCCACGTACTGGTCGAGGCCACGTTCTGGCTGAGACCACGGACGGGATGGTGCCACACGCTGATCGAGGCCACGCCTTGGTCGGGACCGAGGGCTGGTAGAGACGCCCGCCGTCTTGACTGGCCGGCCTGGACCCCGTCCAGGACCTCCAGTAACAGCTACGTCCCCCCCCCCCCCCCCGGAACACGCCCTTCACTGCCCGCTTGAAGTCGAGGGTGTCGGCTTTGGGCGACTCCCTGCGAGAACCAACCCAGCTCGGAGCACCTAGTGCGACAGGGTGCTCCCTGCGGACTTGACAGGGGCAGGGATGTGGACGCACTCCGTGGTGTGAGAAAGGGTCATTACTGGAAATATTTCTTTATAATTGTGTACATGTCATATGTGCTGGAATGCTGTAATTGTGATTGTGTACGTCGTATGGTGAAATATTTATTTATAATCGTGCATGTTGTGGGTGTGGGAGTGCTTGATTGCGATTGTGCATGTTGTGTGCGTTGGAGTGCTTGATCGTGATTGTGCATGTTGTGTGCGTTGGAGTGCTTGATCGTGATTGTGCATGTTGTGTGCGTTGGAGTGCTTTATTGTGATCGTGCATAGTGCGTGTGTTGGAATGTTTATTTTGCTGGTGTGATAAATGGGGTGTTGTATCGTAATCTTTATTGTGTGGGTCTCTTGCGGAGCGTGTGAGGTCAGTCACTCCCATTCACTCCCACCTAGAGAACAGGAAAACCTTCATTCTGGGCCACTTTCGCCCTCAACCAGTTTTCGGGCGAAAGTGAGCCAGAATAAAGGTTTCCCTGTTCTCTGATCATATATGATTGCTTGACCTACAAAGCACAGTGGCAAACTAGGTCAAGTGATCATATATGATCGCTTGACCTACAAAGCACAGTGGCAAACTAGGTCATATGATCATATATGATCGCTTGACCTACAAAGCACAGTGGCAAAACTAGGTCAAGTGATCATATATGATCATTGACCTACAAAGCCCAGTGGCAAAAATAGGTCAAGTGATCATATATGAAACACTTGACCTACAAAGCCCAGTGGCAAACTAGGTCAAGTGATCATATATGATCGCTTGACCTACAAAGCCCAGTGGCAAACTAGGTCAAGTGATCATATATGATCGCTTGACCTACCAAAGCCCAGTGGCAAACTAGGTCAAGTGATCATATATGATCGCTTGACCTACAAAGCACAGTGGCAAACTAGGTCAAGTGATCATATATGATCGCTTGACCTACAAGCCCAGTGGCAAACTAGGTCAAGTGATCATATATGATCACTTGACCTACAAAGCCCAGTGGCAAACTAGGTCAAGTGATCATATATGATCGCTTGACCTACAAAGCCCAGTGGCAAACTAGGTCAAGTGATCTATATGATCGCTTGACCTACAAAGCCAGTGGCAAACTAGGTCAAGTGATCATATATGATCGCTTGACCAAAAAAGCCCAGTGGCAAATAGGTCAAGTGATCATATATGATCGCTTGACCTACAAAGCCCAGTGGCAAACTAGGTCAAGTGATCATATATGATCGCTTGACCTACAAAGCCCAGTGGCAAACTAGGTCAAGTGATCATATATGATCGCTTGACCTACAAAGCCCCGTGGCAAACTAGGTCAAGTGGATTTATATATGATCTGACACGCCTGACCTACAAGGCCCAGTGGCAAACTAAAAGGAAATGTGACAATATGATCGCTATGACCAATAAA
>JAFLJL010004814.1:0-7500 GCA_018398815.1 Conus ventricosus
CTAGCACTTCTGTTTTGGTCTTTGGTCTCTCTGAATTCATCATCTTCTCCACCTTTCCTCTTTCCGGCTGCTTTGTGTCGCCTCCGACAACAAAACCTAGGAACTCCAGGCTTGGAAAACCAACCTGGCACTTTGTTGGTCTGGCTGTGAGATTGGCTTGTCTCAACCTCTCTAAAACTGCTCCTAGCTGCCTCATATGCTCCTCCCATGTCTCGGATGCTATCAAATGTCATCCATGAAATTCACAACGCCTTCCAATCCCGTCAATAACTTCCTCATCATCCGAGAGAAGACTGCAGGTGCGTTGACCATCCAAAAGGAAGTACTCGCCACTGGTATAGCCCCATAGGAGTGGAGAATGCTGTGACTTCCTTTGAGTCCTCACTCAAGGCTATTTGCCAGTAACCCTTGCTCAGATCTATCCTGGTGAAATACTGGCTCTTGCTTGTGGCGATCTGAGCGAACAGGTCTTCCATGTTCGGTATGACCCTGCATCGACCTTGGTGACACTGTTCAGACGTCTATAGTCGACACAGAATCGATGCTCACCTGACTTTTTCCTCACTAAGACGACGGGTCACATACGATGATTTGGACGGTTCAATCACCCCAAGGTCCAACATCTTTCTACCTCCTCCTCGATCACTTGCTTGGTGGCATATGGGATCGGGTAGGCTTTCACATGTACGGGTTTTGCGATGTTAACTCCACCGTACATGTCTCTAGAGTTGTCCTGCCTGGTTTATCAGTCAGGGACGCCCTATACTGTTCTAGGAGCCCCCTAACTTCCTCCTGTCTCCTACTGTCTAGCCCTTCATACAGTGACACATCCCTGTATGACTCTTCTCCTGGAAACTCAGGCAACAAAATCTCCCCTTCTTCTGCTGGGTCTCCTTCACCTCCATCAATGATTGCTGCTGCGCCTATGTGCTGAGTCTCACGCTGAATATATTTGCGGAGCAAATTTGCATGGAAAAGTTTTGATTTCCCATTCACATCGATTCGGTAGTCCTGATCTACCTTTTCAATGATGGTGAATGGTCCCTTCCAATGCATCAGCAGCTTGTTGTGATCCGTGGGAAGCAGTAACAGGACTTGATCTCCCCCCCTTGAGGAATTGCTTCCTCACCTTCCTGTCATATTTGCTTCTTCTGACGACCCTAGCCTCCTGCAAACTCTCCCTTGCGACCTTACATGTCTCCTCTAGCCTATTGCGTAGGTCCACCACATACTGATAAGTGGTTTTGACCTCTTCTGACTCCTGTTCTCCGGACCACAGCTCTTTGAGAATGCACACTGGTCCCCGAACTGTCCGCCCATACAGCAGCTCAAATGGCGAAAAGCCTGTGCTTTCCTGAGGGCTTCCCTGTAGGCGAACAGTGCCGCTGGAATGTAGCGGTCCCAATCTGCTGGCCTTTCCTCACAGAGCTTCTTTAAGATGCCCTTCAGCACACCATTGAATCTCTCCACCAAGCCATTGCATTGTGGGTGGTATGGGGTAGTGAGAAGCTGTGTGATCCCTAGCAGCCTGTTGACCCCCCTCATCACGCCTGAGGTGAACTGTGACCCCCTGTCACTGAGAATTTGTGCTGGCACACCCACGCGAGAAAAGATGTCTACCAGCCCTTCAGCGACCTGTTGCGTATCTACGCCTTTCAATGCAACTGCTTCTGGGTATCTGGTCGCGTAGTCCACAGTGTCAACACAATACCTGTGCCCACCTTTGGACCGGGCGCGATTGGCCCAACCTGTCCAACAGCCACCCTTCCTGAATGTGTGTTCAATTAAAGGAGGCAGTTTTAAGAGGGCGCCTTCCTCTTCACCCCTCCTTGTGGCTGACCTTGACACACGTCACATGACATCAGAAACGCTTGATGTCTCCATTGCTCCCGGTCCAATGACAGTCATCAAAGATTCGGTCAGCTGTTTTGCTGGTTGCCGAATGACCCGCCCATGACGACTCGTGACCAAAAATAACACTGACAATGACAGTGTCCGATAACCTGCTGGTCCCACTAACTGAGTGGTCACCTTTACCTGTCTTCTTCCCCCCTTGGTGAACACTCGTACAACAGCCCGCCTTTCACAAGAAATTCGTCTCCCCTCCATCTAACCTCCTGTTTCTCTCCCCACCTCTTGCCAACTCCCAAGACTTTCACGAGCGAAGGTCTTTTCCTTGTCCTGCGCTGCCTAAACTCTCGGCGACACGTCCTATAGGCCCGACTTCCTTCCGGGAACAACTAACGTTTAAACAACCTTTTCCTACTCCTTTCTTGCTCCGTGTTTGAACCGCTGCCCCAGTAGGCATCAACATTCAGGAAGCCCCTGATCCCTTGCACCTGGAATATTTCCAATGATCAAATCCGTGAAGGGTGTTTTCTCATCACCAACGCAGACAACTCAGCCTGAGAAGTAAGGGGTACGTACTTCTATCTTAGCAACTGGAAACCCCTCACAGTCAATCGGGGGGGGGGGGGGTGGTAAGTCACAGGTCTGATTTGCCCTGTCAAATCCCCTTTTATCGACCACGTTTTCGTACTACCCCGCATGAACAACCAGGGTCTCGTAACACTTTCACCCTCTGCTCCAGGCCAATCCACACTTCTTCCACTGGTAACGAACCACTCAGCCTAGTGCGCCTCCAATCCCTGACACTGACTGCTGTCCAGTGCTAGCCATAAGGCTGCACTCCACCCTCTTCATACTGAATCCCTTTTGGTTCCACGCAGGTCGTTTCCCCATGACCGACCTTATCCACCTCTTGCAAGGCTGCTGCCTGTCTGGAACCTCAATGCGACAATCCCTCGCCACATGTCACTTCTGTGACAAATGAAACACCTAATGTCCCTTTGTTGTCCCATCCTTCTGCCCACCATGGGTTTTGCATACTTTGCATAAAACTCTCCTAGTCTCCTGTACTCTTCTCACCTGTGCCAGCACTGTATCTCCTGCCCCTTATTGCCCAAACGTGCCTCTCTATAACACCTCTGCGAACGTTCAACAAACTTCCCTGCGACTCCTGCTTGTCTTTCCTTTCAAATGTATGGTTAACTCAGCCGCAACTGACAAAATCTGTTCTCCATAACTACCTTTTCAACAAGGGCGAACTCCTTCTTCGTACCACTCCAACTCTAAACCATTTCTCAAAAAAATAGTGATCTAGACGTGCACCAAACTGAGTGTACGTTTCCCCCCCTGCTTGCAATTTAGCTGAACGAAATTTCTTCTATCCTTCCTCAGTGAGTCAAACCCCTTCATTTAGAAGACTCCTTCACACACCAAATCAGACTGTTGTTCTGCTTGGTACGCAAGTGAAAATCTGCAATGCCTTACACCCCGTCAAATAGGCGCTAGACAAAATGACTGCCCACTCTCTGAGCCAACCCTGACTGTCCGCAAACGTTTCGAAACGACTGATGTATGCATCAATCGAATCGGTTCCTTCCGAGAATTTTGCAACTTGGGTTGGGGTGCATAGCTGCGCACAGAGGCACTGGAAACATGAAACTCCTCCCATCTCGTTGGTCTCCGCTTTGTATTCTTTACTATTCACTAACTCTAATTGAAACCTTTAATCTCTCCGTTTTCCCTGCTTTCATTCTTCTGTTTCCTGGTTTCCCTAGCCTGATTATCATTAGCCAGAAACCTTAATTTTTTCTGTTTCCTGCTTCATTCTTTCTGACTCCTGCGCTTCCCTTAACTATCTGTTTCCTGCGGTTGCTTCATTCTTCCTGTTTCCTCCGCTCTGCTATTTCTCCTGCGATACGGCGTCTTCCAGCGCGTTCATCCCTTTCCTCTTTTTGGTGGTTTTCTAACGAATGCACGCAAATCATCTCCCGAATAAGCCTAACTCACGAGCTACCTCACAAGTTGTCATAGGGTGTTCATTTCTTCCCCGCCATTATATCCTCCTTTTTATTTTATTGAACAGATATTTATAACTACGACAGCCAAACTTGTGGTTACCGACACGAATTACGTAATAGCACAATCCAATGAATATATTATTAGCTTGGTACAACGAAATTAGTTTTTATAAGACGCCCAGCGCCTGACCCCAACTGTGAGAGCGAATTATGGGCAATCTGTGCGAAATAAGTACTCTGGGGCTGAAATGCCAAGCCTAGTATTAACTATCTTGGAAGCAATGCCAAGCCTAGTATTTAACTATCTTGGGAACATACAGTAAGACAACCCCTTGTCTTAGGATTACAATACTTGAATCCCACCCAGCTTCCTCTCTGAGAAGTTGAACAATTATAATAAATGGGCCAGAACATCCTGGCAGCTCGCCAATAAATTGTCAACCTCGGTGATGTCGATGGAGGAAGGACTAGCGCACAGCCCAAACACACTCACAGCTTGCTTACGATCTCATTCATATATCAGCATTCGTCACATCAAACCACTAGTAAAGTCTATAACTTTACTACACATGTTTCATAGAACGAAACATCAATGCATATGGAATCAAATGAAATAAAACATTCTCTCTTTCCTGAACTTCACAAAATCATTTATCTAAAACATCATTAACTAACCCGGTATAAATAGATTTCTACTTTACCTGGCCAGGTGATCTTAACTATTCACGAATCACTGTCTTTTCTTTTCTTTTCTTTTTCTTTTCACTGTCACTTTCACAACACGACACAACTGCTGGCACTGGTTTTGGTCTGATGGCGCCTGGTCAGGTGAGACTGTTGGCGTTGGTCTGTGGTTCTGCTTGGCGAAGTGACGCTGCCAGGTATGAGGTCGAACCCCCGGTTAGGATAGAACAGTGACTAACAACATCGATCTGTTTTTCCTTTCTTTCTTCCTGCATTAACACATTGCACTCTCTCTCTCTCTCTCTATCTGCTCTTATCAAATGGACATGGTTGCTTTTCTTTTCTTTTTCTTTTCTTTCTTTTCTTCTTCATTAATTACAAATCTCTCTCTCTCTCTCCACATCTCTCCTCAGTCCTTCCTCTGCAGACTATCTCATGCTAATCTCTCAACTTGGTTCTCTTCTCTCCTCCCCTCATCTCTCTGCTTTTCTCTCCTCAGAGATTACACTCAGACCTCTCTCTCTCTGTCTCTCTGTTCGTTCTCCCCCTCGTTCTCTCTGTTCGTTCTCATCTCCCTGCCTTCCTGTAGCGAGAGCCTACCTCCCCGAACTTCTTCTCCCTCTCCCTCTCTGTCTGTCGTTTCCTCCTTCCTTCTCACTCTCACTCACGCATTCCTTTATTCCTTCCGATCTGTCCAAAAAGGCGAGTACCATTGGTCAGTATTTTTACCGCCCTGACACCCGAAGTTATCCCCCTCTAATTCCATTGGATGTCCAAATCATGACAGTCACGCCTACACACCTTACTCTCTGTGGTGGTCAATTGTCATTTAATTGATTAGCTAGATTTCCACCCCCACCCACACACTACCTCCCCCCTTTCCTACTTGACTGGCGCCGTGTGGCTTAAGTCGTGGACACTGGTCAGTGTAAAGTGGCTAGCTGATCTGGGTGGGCGCCACGACGTCTGATTAACAATGACGCTGGTTCCACAAAGTGGCTAGATGAGCCTGCGCCCGGCGCTACGACTCGTTTCGCTAGACATCGAGGCGTCGGTCAAAACGGCTTAGTCAGTCTGGGTGGATCGTACCGACTCTGTGAAGCCTCTCCACTAAGCTTAATTGGCCGGATCCGAACCATGGGCCCGGTCTACGTGGCGCCTAGATGTTTGAGTTTGGACTTATGTCCGGACAAATTGGCTGGCGACTCCCCAAGTTGGGTTGTTTCTTTTTTTTGTCCGTGACAGTGTTCAAGGCCTTGGGTCTCTGTTCAGGCTGGGGCGTCTGGTCTTAATTTCGATGGCTTCTTTAACTTTTCTTTTTGTGAGGAAGGGCTCTGTAGATAAGATCTTGGTTTCTTGGGGGCTGAAACTGTGGCCTGTGGCTTGTAGATGTTCATGTATGGCAGACGTAGATCGGTTTTGGTGTTCCTGTAGACGGGTGGTGAGTGGTCTTGCTGTCTCCCCAATGTAGGTATGGTACAGTCTTGACACCCTACCTGGTACACTAAACCACACTGCTTGAGGGGGTCCTTTTTGTCTTTGACATGGGCCAGTTGCTGGCGTAGGGAGTTGGTGGGTTTGTGGAACACTTTGCATCCATGTTGTTGGAAGGTTCTGGCTAGACGCTCTGAGACTCCTTAAATGTAAGGATCCCCACTTTCACAGTGTCCGTATCTGTAGAAGAAGGGTAGCGAACTCGAGGTTGTCCCACATCAATGCAGGGAAAGGGCAGTCTTGATGTGTTCTTCTTTTTTCAGCTCTTCCTCCTTAGTGAACACAGTACAGAGGCTCTGTGCATGAGGGTGTTGACAACAGATCTGCTGACACTTCTGTTCTGGTGGGACCTTTTACACCGGTGTGGTGGCGTTGAATTTTGCATTTTAAAAATATTCTTGACAAGCAGTTGATAATACAAACTTAGAAGAGGAGTATGACTATTCAGTTGAAGACAATGAAGAGAGATGGTTAATCAGCCAATTACGAAAGAAGAGGTTATTGGTGCATTGGGGAAATCAAAGAATTCAAAATCAGCGGGTCCAGATGGTATAATAGGTGAATTTTTAAAGTTTTCTAATAATCATGTTGTTATGTTTTTGGTTAGGTTGTTTAATGCTCTGTTTGATAAAGGTGTATATCCTGAACAATGGACAGAATCCATAATTTGTACATTACATAAAAAGGGAGATGTAGATGACCCGCATAATTACAGGGGCATATCACTGAGCAATGTGAGCAGTAAACTTTACAGTTAAATAATTAACGTAAGACTGCAAAAATGGATGGCAGAAAATAATATCACTGGTGAGTATCAGGCTGGATTTAAACAGAATTATTCAACAATGGACCATATTTTCACACTTATGGCGTCCGTTCAAAAGCAGTTAGTGAACAATAGAAAGTTGTATGTTGCTTTCATAGATTTTGAAAAAGCTTTCGATTCCATATCAAGAAAACTTTTGTGGCCAATACTTGTTAAAAATAGAATAAGGGGAAAATGTATGCCTGTATAAGAAATATGTATGATAATGTTAAAGCAAGAATAAGAAATAATGCAGATTTGACAGATTTTATTACTTGTTCAAGAGGGGTAAAACAAGGTGATGTGTGCAGTCCAGTTTTGTTTTCTTTGTTTATTAACGAACTTGCTTAGAAATAATTGAAAATGGAAGGCATGGAATGACATTTTCGCCTGATTTCTCTGAGTTGTTTATTTTATTATTTGCAGATGATATCATTTTGATGTCAGAAACAGTGGTTGGACTACAAACTCAGTTAAATAGTTTGTATACAGCATCCAGTTATCTGGAAATGACGGTGAATATGAATAAAAGTAATATTATAGTGTTCAGGAAAGGTGGTTACTTAGCTTCAAGGGAAAAATGGATATATGGTACAACAGAAATGAAAGTTGTAAACAGTTATACGTATCTAGGTCTGTGCTTTTCAACCA
>JAFLJL010004814.1:12500-15332 GCA_018398815.1 Conus ventricosus
ATTTGTTGTGTGTTAAATGCAAGTGTACATATTCGTCTGGGCTTTTTTCTGTCTTTCTTTTCTTTTTCTTTTAGGTCGAGTGTCTGTGGTTTTGTTTCAGTTCTTTGTTGCTGTCTTTTTTCATATCTTTTACTTGCTTCTTTTTGCTGTTTTGTGTCTCCTTTCTTTCGCTCTTCTTTACAATTCTTTCTTTCTTTTCCTTCAAGACTGGAAAAGGAACAAAAGCAAGCTAAAACTTCATGAAATAAAAATAAAGACAGCTTTCTTCTTTCTTTCTTTTCTTTCTTTTTTTTTTTTTTTAAACTTTGTTTCGTTATTTGTTTGCTTTGTTCAGTCCCTTTCTCCCCCCCCCCCCCCCCCCCCCCCCCCCCCCCCCTCTTGAGTAGGGAAAGAAAAAGGGCATGTTTTGGGTTGGTCTTTCCTTCGAAGCTTTCCATTTTTATTTAAGGGCGAATGTCATTGTAGGGTTTCTTTTTCCCGAATTTTTAACCTTTCGAAAGAAATCGAAACTTCAAGGGGCTGCGAAGACAATTAAAAACGAAACAAAAAAAAAAACCACCCTGGCAAAAAAAAGGGTTAAATGAAAAAGCAAAAAAAGAGAAAAAAAAAAACGCAAAGAATAACGAAAAAAGGGGGTTCCAAACCTAACTACTACACCACCCCAACCCCCACCCCACCAGTTACAACCTTTTATCGCTTACGATACTGCTTGCGGCTACTATTTACCGTGCTTGCCTAGCCGCCGCGCGCGCGCACACACACACAACACACACACACACCACAACCACACCCCACACCACACACCCACACACACACCCCCACCACGCACGCACCAAAGCACCACGCACGCACCACCACACACACACACACCACCACACACCCACAACACAACACACACAACACACACACACACACACACAGCACGCACGTACGCACGCACGCGCACCACACTACACACGTGTACAAACACACACACACACACACACACACACACACACACACACACACCACACACACACCAACACAGAGTCATTTTCTTTACATTCACGGTAATACAAACAAAGTGAACAACTTAAACAAAGAACAAAGAACACCACACATCATATTTTCCAAGGGAAAAAAAGGGCGGAACAAAGAGGAGAGAGAGAGAGAGAGAAAGAGAAGAGAAGAGGAGAGAGAGAGAGAGAAGAGAGAGAAGAGAGAAGAGAGATGAGAGATATGAGATGAGATGATGAGTCTTTATAATCTTTATTTTTTCCCAAGGGGAACAGATAACAACATCTTTTTTCACCGCCCCTTTCCCCGTTAAGGGGCTAAGTATGACTACGACTAAACTTACAAAACTTTTTCAAACACACTATCTTTCACTCCATCATCACTCCTCTCCTCTCTCTCCTCCTTCTCTCTCTCTCTCTCTCTCCCTCTCCTTCTCTCCTCTCTCTCTCTCCTGTGTTCTCTCTGTCTTTCCTTCCCCGTATCTTTGACCACTCTCTCCTTTTTCTCTCCTCTCCTCCTCTCTCTCTCCTCTCTCTCTCCTTTCCCCTGACTCATCTCTCTTGACCTCTCTCTCTCTGATCCCCTCTCTCCTCTCTTTCTCTCCTCCCCTCTCTCTCTCTCTCTCCTCTAAGTTTTAAAAGTGTGTGTGTGTGTGTGTGTGGGTTGGGGGTGTGGTGTGTGTTGGTGTGTGTTGTTTTGGGTTTTGTGGGGGTGTTTGTGTCTTCCTTGAGATAGAGAGAGGGAGAAAGACAGGCGCGCGCGACCACGCACACACACACACACACACACACACACACACACACCACACACACACACACCACACACCACCAAGGAAGACAAAAACTGCGTGTCACTTCTAACAAGGGGGGGGGGGCATGACAGATAAATCTGGCCCCCCCACAGAGTTTCTCCGTGCCGTTTTGGGGATGGGGGCTTTGAAGGCACCCTGGGACTGCAGCAAAAAAGTTTCCTGGTATAGCCAGCACCAGTGGCCAAAAAGGGGGGGGGAAGAGAGAGAGAAGAGGAGAAGAGAGAGAGAGAGAGAAGAGAAGAGAGAGGGGGGAAGGGGGGGGGGGAGAGGAGGGAGAAATTGGGGTGGGCTTTTATCGAAAAGGAACCTGCTACTTTTTCATCCCCCTCCCCCCCACCTCCACACACACACACAACACACCCCAACACACAAAAACACAACACACACACACACCACACAACACCCCACCACGCACGCACCACACACACACACACACACACACACACACCACCACGCACGCCCCCCGCCCCCGCGCGCGGCGCACCACGCACACACACACACACACACACACACCACACACACAACCCCCACACACACCAACCCCAAAACACACACACACAACACACACAACACACACCGTCCCTTTCCCCCCCTCGCCGTTCATCTTTTTTCATCCCCCTGATTTCCGCACTCGTCAGGTGTAGCGAGGGGCGGCGAAAGAAAGAAAAAAAAAAAAAGAACAGAACAGGAAATTTGGGAGAAGAGAGAAGAAGAGAGAGAAGAGAAGAGAAAAGGGGAATGAGAGGAGAGAAAAGAAGAGGGGGGGGGGGGGGGGGGGGGGGGGGTGGGGGGTTGGGGAAGGATAAGAAAGACAGCGAGATCGAGAGATAGGACATAAAAAAAAAAAAAAGGGGGGGGGGGGGTTGGGGGAACTGGAGAGAGAAGAGAAGGAGAGAGAGAGAGTGAAGAGAGAGAGACAGCAGACAGACAACAGACAAGACAAACAGAGACAGAGCAAGACGAGAAGAAGACAGAGGACAAGACAGAACAAAAATGAAAAAAAAAAAAAAAGAAAACCCCCCCCC
>JAFLJL010004815.1:0-10000 GCA_018398815.1 Conus ventricosus
AAATAAATGCTAAAAAAACTCTAAAATCAGACGATTGAAACTGAAATTTCAGGCTATATAGATAGAAGTTATGACCAACAACTCAGGAGTTGACTGGCAGAAACTAACAATAGACCACAGTAAAGTAATGTTAGCTGTTTTAATCGACTATGTAACAATAAAGAAGAAATCTGAAGTTGGTCTCAACTAAACAACAGACTTTTTTCCTCTATGACTTAACACCGGTGGCGAGAGCTGCTTAACGTTAACGCGCCGTGAAAAGCTAAAATGAGAGGCTCTGGTTGGTCAGAGGGCGAAGTCTTAGAGATTAGATAAAAACAGGCTAAGTATGCACCGATTGTAGGCAAGGCTTACATTCCGCTCCCTCGGGAGTTGGTTTTAAAGAGAGCAGTTTTAAACATAAAAAATTCAGACAACAAATGTTTTATGTGGTGTGTTCTTGCAAGGCTGCATCATGTCCGCGAACACGCAGAGAGAGTGACTAACTATCGGCAATACGCCAAAGATCTTAACTTCAATGGAATATCCTTTCCTGTTAGTGTAGACCAAATTAATCAGTTTGAAGAACAAAACAACCCAATAACTGTTAATGTATACACATGGGATGAGGAAACAAATTTGGTGCCAATTAAAGTGCCCAAGAACAGTCCAACAATAGGCGAACCAGCCAAAAAGTCATGTGGACTTACTCCTAATGTTTTCGCCAGCAGGGCTGCCCCATTACACATTGATACGCACAATGAGCAGATTATTAGCGCATACTTCAAAGCATGAACATAAACAAGAATTCTGTAGAAAATGTTTAACAAGAATGCCATCTGTTCAAGCCGCGCTTGAACATATAAAACATTGTAAAGTTCTGTAGACTGTAAGACAGAACTAACTACGCCCCCGCCAGGATCTAAAGTTAGTTTTAAGAACTGGAAACGGCTGCAACATTCTCCATATGTTGTTTACGCAGACTTTGAATCACTCATTGTTCCTTATGAAGGGCCAGCGCCACAAAAACTTCGAAAAACAGTCTTAAGAGTAATCATCAAATTTGTTCATTTGCTTTCATTGTTGTCAGGTCGGATGGCGTTCATTCAGAGCCAGAATTATATAGAGGACCTAATGCTGCAAAATACTTCTTAGAACGATGCAGCAAGTGCGCAATGACTGTTCTAATAATCTAACTTATCTGAAATCATAATGGCACCTGAAGACAACAACAGTATGACTCAGCCACAATTGTTGGATTTTTTGGTTTAGAGCTAACGCCCAAGAGTGTAAACCCCACAGTAAGAGACCATGATCACATTAGTGGGAAGTTTAGAGGTGCAGCGCACAAATAAATGCAATCTTCAACTAAAGTTTGATCCAAAGACATGGAAGCTGCTGTATTTTTCATAACTTGCGAGGTTACGACTCTCATCTTATAATGAAAGCAGTGGGCGATGCCTTCAGCGTGTCATGCATTGCACAGTCATCAGAAAAGTACATGTGCTTTAATCTAATAACATGTCTTTTTATGACTCTATGCAGCACATGATGGGATCATTAGAGGCACTAGCTATGTCCTTAAAGTCCTGCCCAATAACGGAAGAATATTTTGACCCAACTCTTGTTAGAAAGGGCGTTTACCCTTATGAGTACATGAACAGTTGGGAAAGGTTTGACGAGATACACTTCCGCCTAAAGGCGCGTTCTTTTCTAGTCTTAGAGGAAAGGACATCAGTGATTCTGATTACCAGCATGCTCAAGATGCGTGGCAAAAGTTAGAGTGTTAAAACGATGGGAGACTATCATGATTCATACTTGATGGCAGATGTATGTTTGTTGGCGGACGTCTTTGAAAATTATAGAAAGACCTGCATGAAACATTACAGTTTGGATCCTGCGCATTACATTTCTGCGCCCGGGATGAGTTGGGACGCTTTCTTAAAGTTTACTGGAGTACATATTGATTTATTGTTGACCTACCATGATTCAGATGATTGAAACGGATTGCGGGGAGGAATTAGTATGGCGTCGCACCATTACTGTAAAGCAAACAACAAATACCTGGACGATTATGATCCGAGTAAAAGGTCTAACTATCTCATGTATTTAGATGCAAACAATCTGTATGGATGGGCAATGGCGCAATCACTTCCGTTACGCAACTTTAAAATGTACACAGGTACAAATAATATTCAAAAGGCATTAAAGTGGTTGAACAGTTTAACGCCTGATCAGCAGCGTGGCTTCATTCTAGAAGTTGACTTAGAATATCCTCATGAACTCCATGACCTGCATAATGACTATCCATTAGCAGCAGAAAGTCTAAAGATGGACCCAAGAGAACCACCTAAAACTTGTGCCTAATCTTCGAGGCAAAAAAAATTATGTCTGTCATTACAGACTTCTACAATTTTATTTAAGACATGGTTTGAAGTTAACAGCTGTTCATCGTATAATCGCTTTTGATCAAGAACAGTTCATGAAACCATACATCATGAAGAACACTGATCTCAGAACTAAATCCACAGATGCTTCAGAAAAAGACTTTTTCAAGTTGATGAACAACAGCTGCTTTGGAAAGACTATGGAGAATCCGCACAAGCGCAAAGATGTCAGATTGGTCACCAAAGAGAACGAAGCAATTAAGCTAACTTCAAAACCTAATTATCAGGACTTTAGAAGATTTCATGATCAGCTTTTTGGTATAATGATGAAAAAAAAGAAAGTTAAATTAGACAAACCTGTATTTATTGGGTTTACTGTTTTAGAATTATCAAAGCTTTTGATGTTAGAGTTTCTTTATGACTACTTTAAGCCTCGTATCCCGAGTCCAGAGTACTTTACACAGATACAGATAGTTTTGTTATAGATATCCCCACTGAAGACATCTATAAAGACATGGAAACCGAAGTGGCTAAAGGCCATGCAGGATGGTATGATACATCAGATTACCCTAAAAATTCGCCTTTACATTCAATTACTAACAAGAAGGTTTTAGGAAAGATGAAGGATGAATTATCTGAAAGGTGATCAAGGAGTATGTGGGGTTAAGGTCAAAATGTACAGTATTTCGAGCCAGGAGAAAATCATTAAGAAAGCAAAGGGAATATCTCGCAGCGTTGTGCAGTCAAACATATCACATGACAACTACAAAGAAGCATTGTTTGGCAATAAGACTTTTCATCATGACAACGTAAAACTGCGATCTAATCTACATGAGATCAACACAACAGTTGTAACAAAGAAGTCGTTAGATAGAACAAACACAAAACGTGTGTTTGTTAATCCAGAGTTTTCATATGCAATTGGGCACTGGAGAACCGTAAAATAATTAAAGCGGAACAGTGTCTGGCGGAATTATCTGCAGTTCTTCCTTCACAAAAGATCTTTGAGGAGCTGGTTGTTTTGTTGTGTCAGTTTCTCGTAAATAATACACGGGCGGATTCATTTTTACAATTTCTTTTTATTTCATATGGATCAACACCCAAAAACCGGATCAGTTGCCCTGATGCGAGTGTCCCCTTCTGCTTCCCCGGTAAATAAAGGTACCTTACTTTTAAACCAAACGGTAATAGTTTGCGGGGTGTACTGGAGTCTTCAGCAACCCATTTATTGTTTTCTTTTGATTGCTTGTACTGGTTTTAGCCCTTTAAATTCTTCATTATTCATTGCGCGCAAAACTGAGGGCAGTCTTCTAACCCATTCTGTGTTGCGAGAATTGTCAATCAGCTCTCTGTGATACTGGTAGGAAAAAAGTTTTTCGGCTAACTGTTTGTTAAAGTTTTCAACTAAAGCCTGTGATCTGTGAACACCCGGAATGCCTCTTCTAATAGTAACTCTGTGTTTTAACAATAATTGATTCACTTGGCCTTTAAATTCTTTTCCATCATCAACTTGAATCATGCGAGGATAAGTTAGTGGCCCTCGTTGGTATATCAGTTGTATAGCAACAGCAACAGCAGAAGCACTCTTTTGTGTTAATGGCTCCGCATCTTTGTATCTTGAACCCATGTCAATGACTGTGAGTGCGTACTTAAATCTTTTTCGTCTAATCCTATCAGAGGGTAAATATAAAAGATCCATTTGATGGGTGTCGTTTGGAGTTGTATTGACAAAGTGTGGTCTCTGTATTCGTCTAGGCGCTGGTAAATAAATTTGCCAAATCGCTTGTTTAGATAACCATTCCTTTGCTGTTTGTTCACTGACTCCGCTGCTTGGCTTAGCTTTTTAATTGCTGTGATGCCCTTCCAATATCCTTTGGGCGAATAATAGATTTTGTTCATTTTTTATTCAGCCAATATTATGTGCAACAAAATACACAACGGTCATACCAACGACAATAAACCCGATTTCTTGCATCTTTTGTTTTTCTGATGGTTGATAAAAGTCACTGAATTTTGGTGGGGGCAATGTCCTCGATTGGTTTGCCTGTTACTAGATAATATTGTTTTATTGCTTGATCAACATTTTTAAATGTGTAAGCTGCATGCCCTGTCTTTTCAGTGTGTCATTAATAAAATCTAACTGCTCAAGTCTCTGCCTTTCATAGGCGTTTTGTGCAGCTGCTAGTTCCTCCATAGCTTTGTTATGTCTTTTTCTCTCGCTGTCATTCCCCAGTTTACTAAATGCAAAATTACTGCCACTAAAAGCAAGCGCATTCACCACAGCGCCGCCTATCATTATTGCGAGTGAAGCCATTTTTTATAAATGTATTTTTTTCTTACATATTTATATTGTCTGGAATTATTCCTTGCTTAACTAGAAAATCTTTCGTAGCAACCGAAGCTGCAATGATAGCAATCAGCTTTGCTGAATCCTCAAAGTCTAGTTTGCCAAGATCTGCTGGTTTAATTCTTAACAGGCTTTTACCAAGCATTGAGTATCCTACACTTAGTCCTCCAATAACAGCAGAATGGTATACAAGGTTAGCAACAGTTTTTTCGGTGCTCATTTTTATAAAATTAAAATAATTATAATTATTAAAAAACATGAACAGTGATGATCTACTACAGCTACAAGGCAGCCTAAACCTGCCTGAACTTATGAATGACCAAGTTGATGATCAAGCTATTATGCCCAAAAAGGAGAGGCTGTATTCTTTGGCAGCATGTGGGAAAACAAAACAGTTCCTCGGAACTGAATTCAGCATTGAACAGATTCAACAAATGTCGCCGCAAGACATTTTAAAGTATCATAACAGGTATGAAGCGCAGCTGGGGTCTAGAATGGTGAAAAGTGTGGGGCAAACGGTTCTTAGTTTGTACACTAAACTAGTCAGTAGATTTGCTCCCATTGATTCTGAACAAGATCTTACGTATGATTTAACGCAAGATCCAGTTTTAACAAAGTCATTAGAGTCTCTAGGGTGTGATTTATACTATAGATTTGGAACATTATTGTCGCCAGCGATCATGGGATTAATAACTTTTAATCATATAGTTTTTTGTTTCCCTTCAAATGAACGAGTCGGAAAATCATCAGAACAGGAAACATTGAATCAGGTGGAGAAAGTAACCAAGCTAGAAAATCAGCAGAAAACGCTGAATCAGGTGAAGGCCATTAAAAATCCGGGGCGTGTTGAAGCAGAAAAAAATTAGCAGAGTGGAACAGACAAAAAAAATTAATGTTACAGAATATAAACTCATCATGAAAACATAACACCGCCAAACGCCAGAACAAGTTGATTCAATGCCAGTATAAAACTCCATGTGATTCAAGGGCCCCAAAGTCTTCATGGAATATTAAACTTAAAACTGTTGCCATTTTTGGCGCCCTTGCTGCTGTTGGGGGCAGTTATTATGGCTATAAAAATAATACACAAGGGCAACAGAAACGAAAGAAGTTAAAACAACCTGAACCGTTAAATACAGAAAAAGACAACTGCACGCCAAAACCGCCAATAACAAAGCATCATTTTGATCCATTTATAATGGAATTAATATTTTAAATTTTTTTATAAAAATAGATCATGGCGTATTATAAAATGATGAAGTCAATAAATAAAGACCTGGAGTCTATAAAAGACTTTTCCCATAGACCCGAATTGTAATCAATGCGGTTGCTTCGGATGTAAAACCTTCCTTAAGATCTATGCAGAGAACGCTGAGCAAGACATCCTCAACGATGACGCGTTTTTTGAGGCGTGGTGTGTACTATATTAGACATCTACTATTTAAGATAAAAACATAGCTTGTATTTTTTTGATAATTATAAGATAACTTAATAAGAACTTGGTTGTACTTAAAGGATGACTTAATCAAGAATTATCAAGAACTGATCAAAAACTTATTAAGAACTTAATTAAGAACTTGATCAAGAACTTATTAAAAACTTGGGGATAACTTGAGAATGACTTAAGGACAACTTAGAAGTAACTTAAGTAAGAACTTGAGAATAACTTGTTAAAAACTTAGAAGGAAAATTGAGTGTGTGCATGCGTGGGTGGGGGGTGGGCAGTGGGGGTGGGGGGTGTGCATGCGTGGGGGCAGGACAAAACAAACAACAAACAACAAACACACAATAGACAGTCCGGGGGTGGGGGTGGGGGGACGTGCGTGCGTGGGGTAGGCCAAAACACACAACAAACAAAAAATAGAACTCCTAGGGCCACTTCTTGCTTTGTGACTAAACAGGCTGTGTCTCGCGCGCAACCTCAATCAACCCCAAGTGATCACATAGGGTCGTTTGGCCTAGTTTGCCGCTGAGCTTTGCTGGTGCTGCCGCGCTTTGTAGTCAAGCGATCACATAGGGTCGTTTGGCCTAGTTTGCCACCGAGCTTTGCAGGGGCTAACGTCATTGGCAGCAAGCGATCACATAGGGTTTTTGGGGCCCAGTTTGCTCTGCTCCTCTTTTCTCAACCAGGCTTGCAACTGGCTATGGCAGAGTTACAGCAATTACTGCTGTGGCCGAGCTTTTATGGCGGCTCTAATCGCCAGTAGTAGTACATCCGTCATTGTATATTTGGAGCATTTATATGAAGATAGTGCTGGCCACACACTACTCCTCTCCATACTGGTAGATGTACTAAGGTCTGCCTAACCCTATCTAGTTTTGCCAGAACCCCGAAAATCGCCATCCAGTATGCATAAGTTTAATAATGGTTTGGCGTTTGCTACACAGTTCATTTATACTGATTCCTAGCTTGTGGAATTTAGGATAGTTATAAAAACACACAGAAAGTTGAATGAGTTTCCTAGCATACGAATCAGACATGTTCACCTGCGTCTTAAGAAATAAACGCCATGTTTGATGCGTTTTTTGTTTTTTAAACATGACTGGGCTGTCTCAAGCCAACGCCCAAAAATCAACGCGTGATGAATTGTTTTGCTTTTATTTTGTTTTATCAACATAGCGCCGCTTTTTAAAAAAGGAAGCATCTCATCAACAGTTAAACACTTATTATAATTAGCCTCATCTTGTTCGGTAATGTCATTTTCATTTCCTTGAACCAACAAACCTTTAAGATAGTCGTCCATTTCCAAAGCAGACGGTTCACTTTTTCTTTTTCTGTTCCTTCTAGGAAAGCAATACTTCTTTTCGGTTTCAGCGGCAACGAACAATGGCTTCACCTCGTTCTTTTTTCAACAAATACTCTGACATGAAAGTATGGTAAACCTTGTGGTGTTCAATGGCAAGAGCCTGCTCTTCAGTGAAACGGGTAGCCATTTTTTTAGAATAGCACACCAAACACAGACACAGCGCAATAATAAACGCCCTACCAGTCCGGCAGTCAGTAGAAGAATGATGAAACCCGGCGTTAGAAACTGGTCATGTGAGCGCTGTGAAAATGATGAAATATATTGCAATGCAGCTGGCCCGGCGTGAGGGAGTGGGGGAGGGGAGGAGAGGGGAGGAGAGGGGCGGCAGTATTAATTTTTAGCCTCTCAGTTTGCCAGCAGGTGTGAGGTGCGCGCGCGCGTGTATGAGTGTCTGTCTCTGCCTGTCTGTCCGTCTGTGTGTGTGTGTGTGTGTGTGTGTGTGTGTGTGTGTGTGTGTGTGGTGTGTGTGTGTGTGTGTGTGTGTGTGTACGTGTGTGTTGGGGGGTGGGGGGTGGCGGAGGTGGTGGTGGAGGGTTGGGGGGGCATGTGTGGAAGAGAGGAAGGAGGGAGGTAGACAGCAGTCAGAAGGTGACACAGAAAAGTATGCGAAGAAGTGTGTGTGTGTGTGTGTGTGTGTGTGTGTGTGTGTGTGTGTATGTTTTGTTGTGTGTGTGTGTGTGTGCGTTTGTGAACGTGTGTGTGTGTGTGTGTTTTGTGTGTGTGTGTGTGTGTGCGTTTGTGAACGTGTGTGTGTGCGTTTGTGAACGTGTGTGTGTGTGTGTGTCTGTCTCTCTGTCTCTCTTCTCTGTCTGTCTGTTCTGAGGGCAACTTAACCTTAGGGTTTCTCTCTCTCCCCACTCTGTAATTAACATACCGCGAAGTAATCGGATAGCCTGGTGCACCCCACCGTGTATATGGGCGCGTTCAGACACAACTGCTTTTCCCTGCGTTACTCTATGGGGCGTGTTCAGTCTAGGCTACTCTCTGAAAACTTTAGTAAATTAGTATTGAAAACGAATAATCCTGCACAGTATGTTTGTTTGTAGATAATCGTTATTTTTTGGTTATTGACGTCTTACTTGCCAGAGAACAGTAATATGCGCTTGCGTTGTGTGTGTGTGTGTCTGCCCGCCTCTCTGTCCTGTCTGTCTGTTTTCTCTCTCTCTTCTCTGTCTGTCTGTCTGTCTGCCGGTAATTCTCTCTCTCTCTCTTCCGCCACAGGAAAAGGCGGCTTTCAGGCCACTTTTGCCCAAAAACTCGGTGGAGGGTGAAAGTGGCTTAGAGTCGGCCTTTTCCTGTTCTCTCACTGAAATGGCTTCTTCCATGTTTAATTAGAGAAATTTAAAACACAGGCAAAGATAATGTATTTTGGACAGCTGAGCGTGCCCCAAATGACGGCAGCAGAAGAAAGGCACAGCAAGATAAGTGCTTCAGCGATACCGTAAAGGGACGGCAGGCAGAGAAGTGTGACTGCCGAAACCACGTATCTTGACTTCACAGCCTTCTGCTGCCGTGAAATCGCGATTGTACTTATACAACGACCAGCCGAATCCGTGTTTCTGTCTTTACTACTAAGTTGCTGTAATAAAACGCATCTTTTCCTGTTCTCGGAAAGAAGTATTTAGAGAAACGTGTTTCGAGTGATACAAGATTGGGCTCTTTCTGTCCCTCGGAAAGAAGTATTTAGGGAAACGTGGTTTCGAGTGATAAAAAATTGGGCTTTCTGTCTCTCGAAAGAAGTATCTAAAGAAAAGTGGTTTCGTGTGATACAAGTTTGACTCTTTTTGTCTGCTGGAAAGAGGTATTTAAAGAAATCTGGTTTCGAATGATAAAAGTTTGGGCTCTTTTATACTTTAAAGTTGTGTAATTTAAATTATATCGAATTAAGTTGTTTTTACAGCAACAAAACCATGGTATTTAGCTATCAACGGCTTCATAAATCAGCTTTGCATTCATTTAAATCTCAATTGGCAGTTTGCTTCATAATGCACATGCATTAAACACTCGGGAAATGAATTAAATATGATAAGCAACATTAACAATAACAGATCTCAGCACAGTTTGAATCACAAGTAAGTTTTAGAGGACAGAGGGTGGTGCATGAGGGGGCGGGAGGATATGGAAAAAGAGAAGGGTGGGGTAAGGGGTGGGGGGGGGGGGGGGTACTGGATGAGACAGACAGAAAGACAGAGCCTGACACATACATACACTCTTTCCATCTCTCTCTGTCACCTCTCTATCTCCTGTCTCTCTCTGTCTGTCTGCCTCTTACTCTTTCTCAACACACACACACATACACACACACACGCGCGCGCGCGCACAACGCACACTCACACACGCCATGCACATGTAAACACACACACACACGCACGCACGCACGTACGCACGCGCGCGTCGCGCACACACACTTGTTATTTAAGAGCTATATTGTAGATTACTTGTATGAGAATTCACACACAGACACACACACACACATGCAC
>JAFLJL010004816.1:0-15446 GCA_018398815.1 Conus ventricosus
AAGAAAACAGGAAAGTCGTGAAATGTGATACCTGCACATTGTTTTGGAAATAAAATAATACGTTACTAAAAAATATGTCGCGTGGGCCAGAAGAACCAGGAGTTACATTAGCGCCTGTGAGGTGTATAACTTTAGAATTAAAAGATCTTGCAGACGTTGCGGACTTTGAACAGAACGGTGAGATAGGCACTTTGTATGGGTTTGAGTACACTAAAGATGGTGATTATAAACGCAAAGAGGTTAGCGACAGCAAAAAGTTTCCTAAACTAGAACAGCTGCGCAATCTAGAAGCAAATAATGTTGGCCAGTATGAATATAAAAATAGTTCGAAAGCCTGACCTCAAATGGCACTTAGAACCATATTTAGAATGGGACATAAAATTTGAATTCATAAGCCCATTTACATATTTTAGCCATCAAAAAAGTTTCAGAAAAGCATTCAACTCTGGCCCTTTACATGTAAGTCTTATGCCAGACGACAATAGTCGGAAAGAGATTGAAATAAAGCCGTATGGAATAAACAGTACATCCTCCACAGAAGAGAAACGGTTTTAAAGGATGCTTCTACAAAATTACAGTTCATTCCGCAAATAAAATTAGGAGACACGTTCACAATGATATTTGAAATTTCTGTCTTAAAAGATAAGGAGAGGGATGGGGTTGTGGGCGTTAGTGACGTCCTTCTAAAGGGAATTCTAATTAGCTGGCAAAACTTAGACGTTGAAAAACTTAAAGTTACCGTCGTCATTCTTCACAATGACGAGGATATTAAGGTCATAACAACAAGCAACAAAATCAATATTAGTCTAAATAGAAACAATCTTACAGAACTGAATTGGATTAATCTTACACATTTAGGCCTCGTAGGGTTTTATTATACTGAACAAGTTTTAACAGAGAGCATGATAAAAACAATAACTGGATTAGATTAAATTCTGCTATAAAACTATGGAGCAGTTAAACTTTATGGCAAAAACTCCTCATTGCTCATTGATTTGTGGGCAAACTGGTTGTGGAAAAACAATATTTATCCTCGACCTGTTACAAACAGTTTATCGCTATAATTTTAATCATATTGTGGTTTTCTGTCCAACACTTAAATGGAACAAAGCATATCATGATAGAAGGTTTATATGGACAGATGATGACATATATTTAGTTAATCCTAGCAATAAACTGAGTGAGTGTTTAGAACAGTTTTATAGACTGTTTGAAGGAACGCAGACACTATTTATTATAGATGACTGTTCGGCAGAAAGAGACATAGTTAAAAAGAGAAACACTTTGTCGAAACTAGCTTTCAGCGGAAGACATGCTGGGATAAGTGTGTGGATTTTATGCCAAAAATATAACTCAGTTTTAAAAGACTTTAGAGAACAGTTAAAGACTGTAGTGTTATTTCACATGAAAGACAGAGACTCATTTGAAGAATGTTTGCGCGAAAATGATGTTATTGAAAATGACCAGGAAAAACATAGGATTAAACAAAAACTAAAATCTGAAAAGTTTAGTAAATTAGTATTAAAAACGGATAACCCTGCACAGTATGTTTGTTTGTAGATAATCGTTATTTTTTGTTTTTGAAGTCTTACTTGGCAGAGAACAGGGAAACACCAATCCTGGGTTACTTTCGCCCGAAACTAGGTGAGGGCGGAAGTGGCCCAGGATTGGTGTTTCCCTGTTCTCTGGGGTCTCACTGCTGCAAGCACCCTACTCCACATATCCCTTCTCCCCCTTATTTTTGTGTCTTTTTTTATTTACACGCAACTGATTGTAAATATCTTGTTATGAAATCATGTTTATATATTCAAGAAAAAGAGTAGGTCAACATTGTCATCCCTTCAATTCACTGATTTGCATCAATATACCATAGTGTGAATGTGTACAATGGGGCAACATTGTCATCCTTTCAGTTCACTGATTTGCATCAATATACCATAGTGTGAAGTGTACAATGGGGCAACATTGTCATTCTAGTATTTACTACCATGAAAGTATCGTAAGCATTCAGACAGCATGTTCTGTTAAATGCATAACATCTCTAGATTTCTCTCATAAACAATGAAGAAAAAAAAAGAAAAGAAGAAAAGCGTACAAACAGATGCAATGATAATAATTTAATTCTAATAAGGGTGTTAAAACGGAGTGGACCTAATGGAGTTATCATTTTCTTGGAAAAAAAGAAGAATGCTTACTCATGCTACAGATGATGCATTCAATAAAATTTACTCAAATTGCTGTCAGTTGTCATTGTTAGCATCATGTCTTTGTGAGTGAAAGATTTTCTCACTGCGAGTCCTGTTCTTTCTGTAGAATGCTTCGTCTATGTGCGCGCCTGTGTCAGTGTTTTCCCTGTGGGGGGGGGGGGGGGGGGGGGGGGGGGGAATCATGATTTTTTAATTTTTTTTTCTCCATGTTAACCTTTACTTGATGATGTTTCTGACTACACAGACCCAATCGTGCGGGTCGCCCAAGACCACATATTTTGCTATTGCTTATCCCTATTCAGATCACGTGGGTCTTGTTTGACCCACACCTGATAAAAAGCGGATCAGCAGCTTATTCCTCACCTGATGGCATGGGTCATGTGTGACCCATTTATAATGAAATAGGTCCTGGGAAAACTGCGACTAATTATGCTCTTTGATTGTGCCCATACATGAATTTCTGTGACCAACGGCTATTAAGTCGTTGACAAACTCCTAAGATTTTGTGAGCATAGCTCTGTTCATAAAATATGTTTTTATCGAGTCATTGAAGACCAGTAAACATGGTAAAGGTTAAGGATGGAGGCATCTTTGGGTACATTTCACAATTTTCCTTTCCAGCAGAATGAACTGAATCAATGTCCAGCATGATGTGAGCATTAAGTTAGAAAGCTGACAGCTAAACACAACTCATAAGACTTCAAAAGCTAAGCAAACCTTGCCAGAAGTGGAGAGAACTAAACTGTGGTGTTGGATATATGAACCAAGCTGACAGTAAATTTATGCAAATGTAAGCAAGATAATTTGACCTTTCACAATACCTTAGTTTTTAAAAGCAAAGTTAATCACATTCTCATTTATATAATAATGTAATAATATCACAGAAAATGTTTGCTTTGATTTGTTGGGAGTACTCACACCTACTCACACTAAAAAGGCTGTACATGCTAAACCTGCCCCCCCCCCCCCCCCCCCAAATCCCCACATACACACCCTTAGGAATTCACAGAGAATCCAAGCCTGCTTATGTGAAAGCGAATCGAAATATATGCCTCATCAGTCCTGTCAAATATTGAACCTTAACCTCATATCCTATGCAGGGAAATTAAAAACGCTTCAAACTTTGTCCACATCAGGCTGACACGGGTAAGCATGACTGATCTTCATCTGAGAAAGGTCTGTACAAAAGGACTTCTAAGAGAGCACTCTTGAAGTGACTTTCAAAGAAAATCTGGAGCATTTTGTCATGTCTTGAATGAAGACATCATCTTTCTGAACGGTCAGAACCTTACAGTCCACAAAAGTATATACAATGAAGTAACATGTCTTTGATCCTGTCAGCCCTGATGTGGCCCTTGGGCGGTCGGCTGGGCTCTAAGCAACATTATCTTATCTTATCTTTGATCCTGTGCACAGCATCTGTCCTGTATCTGATAAAAGTACTCATGCCCTCTTTTCAGTTTCAACTGACCCTCAACATTTTCTAAGTATGGCACTGGAAGGAGAGATTTTCTGATCTCTTGCGGTGTAAGGGCATTTTACCTCTACAACTGAAAATGACCCATCTTCCTCCTGCACCACTGCATCAGCTGAACAGGCTAGGAATGGAAATTCTTTGCAGGCAATAATGCCAACAACGCGGCAACGCTTTCCTGTTTGGCACTGAAACTTGCTCAAGGCAACTGGCTCATGTCTCTTACCATGCAATTAATGCTGGGGTTTTCAGTGTTGGCCTACACTGGTCAGACTCAAGGCAAACTTCTTTTTATCTATTTTTTTTCTGTCATTTTACATATCCGCCCAAAATTTGAGGAGTGCAGTCACTTAGTTCTTTCCCAGGACCACTGTTTATTGCATGACTGACCAAAGAGTTCTTTTCTGTAGTTCCACTCTCTCGGTGTTTGTGATTGCAATGATCTGATGATCCTTTAGACATTGAGCTTCAAGAGAGTGAGTGCAATAACCTCCATGATCATGGAATAGGCATAACATGTTTACCAGTTGAAAGAGGTGTGACACGGGGCGATCAGTCACCTTTGGAATTGCCTTCCAAGTGTTGAAAAATGGCTTGGATAGCTGGCCATATTCCTTCGCTCTCTGGGGCCCGGGGTCATATACAACTCCTTCCCCGAAAGGCAGTTTCATTTCTGAGGCTTTTACTGGTGACCCCCATGCGGTCGTTTCCTAGCGTGGAAACGCTGTAATGTTTGTGTGCACGTTTCCTGCGTCTTGAAGCCCCCCTCCTTTTGATACACAGATAGACCATGCAGCACAGAAGTGACATGTTACAATGAGCTGATGGGCCCATGCCAGCAGCACACTCACACTGAGCAGCTATAACTACACTATCATGGTCTATTTCAATATCAACAGTGTACATAATGCTGTTTTTCATTTGTGCCTGACATTTGGCACGTAGAAAACTGTCTTTGTGGAATGATTAGCAGCCCATCGGCAGAAACATACTGTCATTATACAGACTTATAGCTTTCTTCGAAAATTTGGCACCATGATAATCAAATATGTACAAAGCATTCACGTCTGAAACAGGCAATGATGAATCCAAATGATGTCACGATACGTGTCATAGTCTGGAGTCTTTATGCTGAAGTCTGGCTCCATAGCAGTGGCGTGTCCAAAATTTCGCATTGTGTTATACGCTTCCAACCTGGAAAAACACAAACAAAAATACATGTTTTTCATTGCTACAGCCGAGATGGTCACACAAAGCCTTTTCAAATTTCTACAGCCGAGATGGTCACACACAGCCTTTTCATTGCTACAGCCGAGATGGTCACACACAGCCTTTCACTGCTACAGCCGAGATGGTCACACACAGCCTTTTCATTGCTACAGCCGAATGGTCACACACAGCCTTTTCATTGCTACAGCCGAGATGGTCACAACAAAAGCCTTTTCATTGCTACAGCCAAGATGGTCACACACAGCCTTTTCATTGCTACAGCCGAGATGGTCACACAAAGCCTTTTCAACTGCTACAGCCGAGATGGTCACACACAGCCTTTTTACTGCTACAGCCGAGATGGTCACACAAAAGCCTTTTCATTGCTACAGCCGAGATGGTCACACAAAGCCTTTTCATTGCTACAGCCAAGATGGTCACACAAACCTTTTCATTGCTACAGCCGAGATGGTCACACAAAGCCTTTCAGATCTATTAAAACAAAGGGGAAAGACCATTTCTAAAGAAGGAAACAAATAAAAAGGCAGCACATGTATATTTTGAAATTAATGTCCATGGTCTACCATGTTAGCAAAACTATGAATATTCTTTATTCCTTAAGGAAGAAAATCAAGATTCTGGTATTTGAAAGTTCAGCTCCTCCTGTTGACTTCATAACTGAAACACATAACAGCCACATGAGCACTAAAGTACTAAATACTGACATAATGTATCTAGAAAAATCATCATTACATGCTTGGCAGATTTTTAAAAATAAGTATTGATATGTAGTGGTCAATATAAATTGTGACCAAAGACAAAAGAGGCAAAAGATTTTCTGTTGAAAGAAACAGATCTCAGGGTCCGCGGAAACAAATGCAAGAAATAACAGTACAGACTATGATAAGGTTGACCATGAGGGCCTGCTGCTTAAATTAGAACACATCGCATTGGCGGTTCTTTGCTAAAATGGGCTAGATCATTCCTCGTTGGGAGAACGCAGAAAGTTGTTGTGGAAGGGTCGACCCTCCCATTGTAAACCAGTCTTGTCATGGTACCACAGGGAACTGTTCTGGGGCCCCTTTTTTTTCTTAATTTATATAAATGACATAAGTAGAAATCTCTCTCCTGGAAATACTATAAGGCTTTTTGCAGATGACAGCTTAGTATATAGAACAATCAGAAGCAAGAATGATACACGCATTCTACAAGAAGATCTAAACACTTTACAAGAGTGGGGAAAAAACAAGAGCAATGAAGTGTTTTCCCTACACTCAAGAGAAGTTCGTTTATATACCTAGCACTTCTGCACTCGCACACACACTCTACCTTACCTGGTCAGTCCAGACTCTGGCTTGGGGGTTACGTCAGGATTCATTCCAAGCCCTTCACTGGCATGAACTACCAAGTAAGGTCTGTCACACACAGTCTGCGACGCACTCTGTCCAAGCCGAGCTTGCAGCTTTCCTCAGAGGGTCAAGCAGCTGGGACACTGTCTTTCTGTCAGTGTCCACCTCCGGGCCCAGCAGGTACTGTCAGAACCGTCCTAGCCGATGTTGTCCGTCTACGGCTGTACTGTCGCAGTGCTAGGGCAAAACTGTCTCCTGGTAACTGGAGGCCCAAGCACTGGGCTGTCACTAGTGTTCAGTACTGTCACTGTGGTACGAAGTAGCTCCCTAGCTAACTACAAGTTAGCTAGTCCGCTCTCTCCTCAAAGCCGAGTGTCGCTATTACTAACAGCAAGTTAGCAGAACCGCACTCTTCAAGCTCCCTGTCGTACTGCCGGAGTTCGTCTGCTTGTTTTCCTGAGTGTCAGTGAACACTTCTCATGCGAGGTGCACTTCCGCTGAGCTCGCCTACGTGCGCAGAAACCGTGCATCACTACAGATGTGTACTCACTGAATAAGTATGTACTCAGGAAGAGCGCAGGAAGGAAAACTAAGTTATAGGAAGGAGATGGCTTGGGGACACTGACTAGACAGGTTGTTTGGAGCTGCAGAACGAGATTCGCCTGTAATCTACAATTACCAGGTGAGGTATAGACAGATAGGGAGAGAAAGAGAGAGAGAGAGAGAGAGAGAGAGAGAGAGAGGAGAGTTAGAAAAGGTAAAAAAGGGGAAAAGAATTTATCATTATTCAGATTTTGAAATAGATTACTAACACGGACTTCATTCGTGTTTCAGCCCTTCCTGGTGCTGTGGCAGTCGCAGAAGTATTTGGGCTCCAGTGCTGTGGCAGCACCTAATTGTCTCCAGAGTTGGAGAACCTAGTTGAAGAGGACAACGACTGCGGCAGTCGTGAGAGAATGTTGAAAACGTTTGTCGTGTTGACCCACTATGATTTTTGATTGTCCCCCTGGGTCGGAACCCCGACATTGTTCTGTATTTTAAGCCATCTTTGATTCTTCTTTGGAAAGTGTATAAAACTGTTGTTTCTCCATTGAGGAGGAAAAACCGGTAAAAGATGTACTTGTAAATTACTATGTATAATGAGATGAAATTTGGTCCCAGCTAGTGGATCTGTGGAATGTTTGTACCCCCACTGGAGCGGAGGAACGGAAGATTATTCTTGGAAAACAAACCTGTTGTATATGCTTGAAAGTTATCATTTAGTAAATTATTCCCGGAGAGGAGGGGGAGAAGAAGAGTTATTGTAGTGCGCCTTCTGGTTGTTTGGAGAGATTGCGTGTGCACGGAGTGAATGTTGAGCTGAGTGTGTGCATGCATTTGTGCTCAGTGTGACAATTACGTATTTTGCCAATTTTCTCCTTCAATTGTTTTTTCTCCTCCTCTCCCTAACCTTCTCCCCCACCACCACTACCCCCTACCCCCTCATTTTTGTTTGACAACTAACGTGATTCACCCCTACCCCATCACCACCACCTTCACCCTCTCCTACTCTACCACCTTCTCCTCTTTCATATATAGCCATCCCTTTATACATTGAAGATCACTTTACTCCATTGTTTTAATCATGCTATCCGGATGCAGTTGTGGATGGATGTATGTATTCACACACAAACACACATGCACACACAAAATGCCCGCACTCAAGCATGCATGCGTACATGCACACACACACACACACACACACACACACACACACACACACATATAATATATATATATATATATATATATATATATATAAATATATATATTAGAGAACTAATAAATATTCATTCTAACTCACTTGCTCCTCAACCAAGTTTTTGGGTGAAAGTGGCCTAAAAGCGGCATTTTATAGTTCTCTGACAAGTAAGACTTCAATAACCAAAAATAACGATTATCTACAAACAAACATACTGTGTAGGATTATCCGTTTTCAATACTAATTTACTAAACTTGCTTGTCTTTTAAAACTAAGTTATATTTTTGACATAAATCTGCACACTTATTCTGACTAATTTCTACCTACAAAACTTTGTATAACAGACAGGCAGACACGGGGCTGAAACCTCATCACTTAATTTACGGCTCGCGCAGACAAGAGGCCTTTGTTCACACAGCGCAGGCCGAGCGCCCCGTTTACAGCCTGTGACTAAAAAATCAATAAAACAACACCTCGCATGCCTACTGGGCCCACGGCGCACTAACTTGCAACATATTGCATCAGCAAATGTTTTGGAACATTCTCGAGTGCTACGTCGACACTACCGCATCGAGGCTGTCACGTGGCAACACCGGTTTTGCCATTCTTCCACTGACTGCCGCACAAGAAGGTTGGTTTTTGACTGTGCTCCGGTGTGGCCACTGGGTTTTATTTTAAAATGTCTAACATGTTTACCGAAGAACAGGCTCTCGCTATTGAAGACCACAAGTTTTACTATACTTGCATGTCAGAGTATTTGTTGAAAAAAGAACGAGGCGAAGCATGTTTTTTTTACCAGTTAAACCGAAAAGAAGCATTGCTTTTTTGGAAGGTGGGCGAAAGGAAAAAAGTGAACCGACTGCTTTAGAAATGGACGAATATCTTAAGGTTTGTTGGTTCAAGGAAATAAAAAACGTTGAAAATGACATTAGCGAACAAGATGTAGCCAGTTTCAATACGTGTTTAACTGTTGATGGGATGCTTCCTTTTCTAAAAAGCGGCGCTATGTTGATAAAACAAATAAAAGCAAAACAATTCATCATGCGTTGATTGTTGGGCGCTGGCTTGAAACAGCTCAAGTCATGTTTAAAAAAAACAAAAACGCTACAAACATGGCGTTCATTTCTCAAGACGAAGGTGAACATGGCTGATTCGTATGCTAGAAAACTCATTCAACTTTCTGTGTTTTTTTTATAACTATCCTAAATTTCACAAGCTAGGAATCAGCATAAATGAACTGTGTAGCAAACGCCAAACCATTATTAAACTTATGCAACTGGATAGCGATTTTCGGAAGTTCTGGCAAACAAACTAGATAGGGTTAGGCAGACCTTAGTACATCTACCAGTATGGGGAGGAGTAGTGTGTAGCCAGCACTATCTCCATATAAATGCTCCAAATATACAATGACGGATGTACTAACTACTGGCGATTAGAGCCGCCATAAAAGCTCGGCTACAGCAGTAATTGCTGTAACTCTGCCAAAGCCAGTTGCAAGCCTGGTTGAGAAAAGAGGAGCAGAGCAAACTAGGCCAAACGACCCTATGTGATCACTTGCCGCCAATGACGTCAGCACCTGCAAAGCTCGGCGGCAAACTAGGCCAAACGACCCTATGTGATCGCTTGACTGCAAAACGCGGCAGCACCTGCAAAGCTCAGCGGCAAACTAGGCCAACGACCCTATGTGATCACTTGGAGTTGATTGAGGTTGCGCGCGGGACACAACCTGTTTAGTCACAAAGCAAGAAGTGGCCCTAGTAGTTTCACTTCTTGTTTGTTTGTTGGTTTTGTGTGTTTTGTCCTACCCCACGCATGCACACCCCCCAACCCACGCATGCACACCCCCACCCCACCTACCCACCCCACCCCATGCATGCACACACTTAAGTCACTTCTAAGTTCTTAATTAAGTTCTTAATTAAGTTTTTAATTAAGTTACTTCAAGTTTTAATTAAGTTCTTAATTAAGTTCTTAATTAAGTTACCTCAAGATTGTAATTAAGTCGTCCTTTAAGTACAACCAAGTTCTTATTCAAGTTATCTTATAATTATCAAAAAACAATACAATCTATGTTTTTATCTTAAATAGTAGATGTCTAATATAGTACACACACGCCTCAAAAAACGCGTCATCATTGAGGATGTCTTGCTTAACGCGCTTGGTGTGAGATCGGTCAGCATAGATCTTAATGAAGTTCTTACATCCTAAGCAACCGCATTGATTACAATTCTGGTCTATGGAAATGTTTTTTTATAGACTCCATGTCTTTATTTATTGACTTCATCATTTTAAACAAATAATAATCCGCCATGATCTATTTTTATTAAAAATATTATTCCATTTGAAATGGATGAAAATGATTTTTTGTTGTTGGCGGTGCTGGCGTGCTGTTGTCTTCTTCTGTATTTAGTGGTTCAGATTTTTTTGACTGCTTTTGTTTTTGTCGCCATTCTTTATATATTTTATAACCGTAATAACCGCCCCCAAACAGCAGCAAGGGCGCCAAAAATGGCAACAGTTTTAAGTTCAATATTCCATGAAGACTTTGGTGCTGTAGACCTTGAATTAACTTGTTCTTGTTTTGGAGCTGGCATTGAATCAACTTGTTTTGGCGTTGGCGGTGTTATGTTTTCATTATGAGTTATATTCTGTGATTGTAACTTTAATTTTCTTTGTCTGTTTAACTCTGCTACTCTTTTTCCTGCTGCAACACGCCCAGGATGCTTTAGCTTTTCACTTGTCACTATCTCTACCTGATTCAGTGTTTTCTGATTCAATGTTTCCTGATTCTGCTGATTTTCCGACTCGTTCATTTTGAATGGAAATAAAATCTATATGATTAAAAGTTATTAATCCATGATTAACAGCGATAACAATGTTCCAAATCTGTAATATAGATCACAGCTTAGAGACTCTAATGACTTTGTTAAAACTGGATCTTGCGTTAAATCATACGTAAGATCTTGTTCAGAATCAATAGGCGCAAATCTACTGACTAGTTTAGTGTACAAACTAAGAACCGTTTGTCCTACACTTTTTACCATTCTTGATCCTAGCTGCGCTTCATACCTGTTATGATACTTTATATAATGTCTTGCGGCGACATCTGTTGATCTGTTCAATGCTGAATTCATTGCCGAGGAACTGTTTTGTTTTTCCGCACGCTGCCAAAGAATACAACCTCTCCTTTTGGGGCATAACAGCTTGGTCATTAACTTCTTCATTTGTAAGACCAAGACAGTTTAGTCCGCTCTGTAGCTCTAGCAGATCATCGCTGTTCATGTTTTTTATTAATTATAATTATTTTATTTTTTAAAATGAGCACCGAAAAAACTATTACTAACCTTGTATACCATTCTGCTGTTATTGGAGGTCTAAGTGTAGGATACTCAATGCTTGGTAAAAGCCTGTTAAAAATAAAACCGGCAGATCTTGGCAAACTAGACTTTGAGGATTTAGCAAAGCTAATCGCTATTATTACAGCTTCATTTGCTACGAAAGATTTTCTAGTTAAGCAAGGAATAATTCCAGAGAATATAAATATGTAAAAAAAAATACATTTATAAAAATGGCTTCACTCGTAATGATGATAGGCGGTGCTGTGGTTAAAGCGCTTGCTTTTAGCGGAAGTAATTACGCGTTTAGTAAACTGCGGGATGACGGCGAGAGAAAAAGACATAACAAAGCTGTGGGGCAACTAGCTGCAGCACAAGATCGCTATGTAAAGCAGAGAATTGAGCAGTTAGATTTCATTAACGACACACTGAAAAAACAGGGACATGCAGCTTACAATTTTAAAGATGTTGATCAAGCAATAAAAGAATATTATCTTGTAACAGGCAAACCAATCGAGACATTGCCCCCACCAAAATTTAGTGACTTTTATCAACCATCAGAAAAACAAAAGATGCAAGAAATCGCGTTTATTGTCGTTGGTATGACTGTTGTGTATTTTGTTGCGCATAATATTGGCTGAATAAAAAATGAACAAAATCTATTATTTGCCAAAAGGATATTGGAAAGGAATAACGGCAATCAAAAAGCTAAGCCAAGCAGCAGGAGTCAGCGAACAAACAGCGAAGGAATGGTTATCTAAACAAGCGATTTGGCAAATTTATTTACCTGCGCCTAGACGAATACAGAGACCACACTTTGTGAATACAACACCAAACGACACCCATCAAATGGATCTTCTATATTTACCCTCTGATACGATTAGACGAAAAAGATTTAAATACGCACTCACAGTCATTGACATAGCTTCAAGATACAAAGATGCGGAACCATTAACACAAAGAGTGCTTCTGCTGTTGCTGTCGCCATACAACTGATATACCAACGAGGCCCTTTAACTTATCCTCGCATGATTCAAGTTGATGATGGAAAAGAATTTAAAGGCCAAGTGAATCAATTATTGTTAAAACATAGAGTTACATTAGAAGAGGCATCCCAGGAGTTCACAGATCACAAGCTTTAGTTGAAAACTTTAACAAACAGTTAGCCGAAAGACTTTTTTCTTACCAGTATCACAGAGAGCTTATGACAATTCTCGCAACACAGAATGGGTTAGAAGACTGCCCTCAGTTTTGCGCGCAATGAATAATGAAGAATTTAAAGGGCTAAAACCAGTACAAGCAATCAAAAGAAAAACAATAAATGTTGCTGAAGGAGAGTCTTCATCCAGCAAACTATTACCATTTGGATTGAAAGTAAGGTACCTTTATTTACCGGGGGAAGCAGAAGGGGACACTCGCATCAGGCAACCGATCCAGTTTGGAGTGTTGATCCATATGAAATAAAAAGAATTGTAAAGATGAATCCGCCCGTGTATTATTTACGAGAAACTGACACAACAAAACAACCAGCTCCTCAAAGATCTTTTGTGAAAGAAGAACTGCAGATAATCCCACCAGACACAGTTCCGCTTTAATTAATTTACGGTTCTCCAATGTCCATATGCATATGAAAACTCTGGATTAACAAACACACGTTTTGTGTTTGTTCTATCTAATGACTTCTTTGTTACAACAGTTGTGTTGATCTCATGCAGATTAGATCGCACTTTTACGTTGTCATGATGAAAAGTCTTATTGTCAAACAATGCTTCTTTGTAGTTGTCATGTGATATGCTCGACTGCACAACACTGCAAGATATTCCCTTTGCTTTCTTAATGGTTTCACCTGGCTCGAAATACTGTACATTTTTTACCTTCACCCCACATACTCCTTAATCACCTTTCCAGATAATTCATCCTTCATCTTTCCTAAAACCTTCTTATTAGTAATTGAATGTAAAGGCGAATCTTTAGGATAATCAGATGTGTCGTACCATCCACTCGCTCCTTTAGCTACTTCTATTTCCATGTCTTTATAGATGTCTTCAGTAGGGATATCTATAACAAAACTATCTGTATCTGTGTAAAGCACTCTGGACTCTGGATACAGGGGTTTAAAGTAGTCATAAAGAAATTCTAACATCAAAAGCTTTGATAATTCTAAAACAGTAAACCCAATAAATACAGGTTTGTCCAATTTGACTTTCTTTTTTTTCATCATTATGCCAAAAAGCTGATCATGAAATCTTCTGAAGTCCTGATAATTAGGTTTTGAAGTCAGCTTAATTGCTTCGTTCTCTTTGGTAACTAATCTAACATCTTTGCGCTTGTGCGGATTCTCCATAGTCTTTCCGAAACAGCTGTTGTTCATCAGCTTGAAAAAGTCTTTTTCTGAAGCATCTGTGGATTTAGTTCTGAGATCAGTGTTCTTCATGATGTATGGTTTCATGAACTGTTCTTGATCAAAAGCGATTATACGATGAACTGCTGTCAACTTCAAACCATGTCTTAAATAAAATTGTAGAAGTCTGTAATGACAGACATAATTTTTTTTGCCCCGAAGATTAGGCACAAGTTTAGGCGGTTCTCTTGGATTCATCTTTAGACTTTCTGCTGCTAATGGATAGTCATTATGCAGGCCATGGAGTTCATGAGGATATTCTAAATCAACTTCTAGAATGTTTCCACGCTGTTGACCCGGCGTCAAACTGCCCAACCACTTTAATGCCTTTTGAATATTATTCGTACCACCGCTTGTGTGCATTTTAAAGTTACGTAATGGAAGCGATTGCGCCATTGCCCATCCATACAGATTGTTTGCATCTAAATACATAAGATAGTTAGACCTTTTACTTGGATCATAGTCGTCCAAGTATTTGTTGTTTGCTTTACAGTAATGATGCGATGCCATACTAATCCCTCCACGCAATCCGTTTTCAATCATCTGAATCATTGGTAAATCTGACAATAAATCAATCTGTACTCCAGTAAACTTTAAGAAAGCATCCCAGCTCATCCCGGGCGCAGAAATGTAATGCGCAGGATCCAGGCTATAATGTTTCATGCAGGTCTTTCTATAATTTTCAAAAATATCCGCCAACAAACATACATCGGCCATCAAGTAGGAGTCATGATAGTCTCCCATCGTTTTACAATCTAACTTCTGCCACGCATCTTGAGCATGCTGGTAATCGAATCACTGATGTCCTTTCCTCTGACAACTAGAAAAGAACGCGCCTTTAGGTGGAAGTGTATCTTCATCAAACCTTCCCAACTGTTCATGTACTCATAAGGGTAAACGCCCTTTCTAACAAGAGTTGGGTCAAAAATATTCTTCCGTTATTGGGCAGGTCTTTAAGGACATAGCCAGCGACTCTAATGAACCCATCATGTGTTGCATAGAGTCATAAAAAGACATGTTATTTAAAGTGAAACACATGTACTTTTCTGATGACTGTGCAATGCATGACACCCTAAAGGCGTTGGTTACTGCTTGCAATATAAGATGAGAGTCGTAACCTCGCAAGTTATGAAAGAATACAGGCAGCTTCCATGTCTTTGTGTAACCAGTCAAGGGTAGAGGTGGGGAGAATCATCCGTCCATCACCCAAGACCGTGTGGATGTTTGACTTTTCGTTTATTCGAACCCAATCAAAACCAGCCAACCAACCTTCCAAGCCAGCCAAGCCAGCCTAGCAAACCAAGCCAACCTGGAAAATTACCAGGAACAACATATTTAAAACATTTGCAACAAGAGGAGAAATCTCCAAAAGCATAAATGAAATGAAACATACACTTATGACTACGAGTACACAATCATGGGTGAATCTGCAAAAAAATGAATTCAGCATAACAATGGAACAAAAGCAAAATAAAATAACAACATTAAGATACTGGCATCTGTTCTGTTACAATAAAGGTTGTACTGCATGCTAGCAGCACTGACCCTTGTGTCTATTACGATCACAGAACAGGGAAACCACAATTATCTCAAAAGGACATGGACTAGATTATTCTCAGCAGATTCAGTTAGTCTCTTAACATGAAACAAATTTTCATTTATTCATAAATACTAATTGACAAAAAACATCATTAACAACATCAATTTGGGTAATCTCATTTATCCAAATA
>JAFLJL010004818.1:0-15588 GCA_018398815.1 Conus ventricosus
AAATTTCAGTTCTTTGGCCAACCAAAGACGTTGCGTGACTTTCAAATCGGAAAGGAAAACATCGATGTCTCCATTTTTTCCTCGAAAGGCGGTAACTTTGGAATATATGCCGTTTTCGGTTGAGGAGCACTTGCGGAACGACTGGTGGAACTGGTGGAAGTTCTCTCGATGCCTGTAATCTTTTAATTTCAGCATCAGTCTCTAGCTCTAACTGCCTCAACTTAAATTGACGTTCTTTATCTTCAGCTTCCCTCTGTAGTCTTTTTTCTTCAATTTCAGCTTCCCTCTGTAGTCTTTTTTTCAATTTCAGCTTCCCTCTGTAGTCTTTTATCTTCAAACTCTAGTTTCCTTTGGTTTTCTTCACTTTCTAGTTTCCTTTGTTTTTCTTCTCTCTCTCTTAGCCTGTCTGCCCTATCTATGCATTGTTGCACATAGTTGGTAAGTTTTTCTCCATCAAAACCCAAGCGTTCCGCTTGTTGAACATATTTATCAAAATCATCCATAATGAACCGTCAACAGATATAAACACAAAACAATTTCTAAGTATGAATAAAAAAAAGGCGATATATGATGGCGTTTTGACTTGACTTGACTTGACTTGGTCCCTTAGACGTCGGTCCGTAGGGGCCCCCCTGAAGCAGTGACAACCATCCTTCTCCATTCCTCTCTGTTCTCCGCCCTCGCAATGTGTCTCTCAGCAGCAGGCCTGTCCATTCCGTGATGTTATCCTCCATCTTTTCCTTTGTCGACCTCTTCGCCTTTGTCCGGGTACTGTGCCCTGCATGATTGTTTGGCAAGGCCTGTTGATCGTGTGATGTGTCCATACCATTTCAGTTTGCGTCTTTTTACTGAGGTTAGGAGTCGACATATGGACCAATTTCATTCACGATGCGCTTTTAACTTCCACATTGCTGATGTGATCTCTGTATGAGATGCAAGGAGTCGTCTGAAGCACCTCATTTCCATTGTTTGGATCTTTTTTCAAGGTCTGATTTCAACGTCCATGACTCACAAGCATATAAGAATATCGCCATGATAAGGATCGCATCATCTAATCTTTGAGCTGATGGAGATGTTTTTATTTCTCCAAAGAGGCGTTAGCTTAGATAGCGTAGCTGTGGTCTGAGCGACTCTTGAGATGATTTCAGGTCTTGATCCTTCATCTGAGATTGTTGCCCCCAAGTACTTAAATGTGTTGACTGGTTCAAGCTTTTTGCTGTTGATTGTTATGTCTTGGGTAAAGCCGTTGGGTTGTTAGTCATGACCTTTGTCTTTTCCGCACTTATTTCCATGCATAATCAGCAGAGGTGTTGTTGAGTCTGTTGATCAGGTGCACTAGCTCTTGTTCGTTTCCAGCTAGTCCATCTATGTCGTCGGCAAAACGGAGGTTGGTGATGATTCTCCCCCCAATGGTTACAGTTCCTTCATGGTCTTCTAGCGCATCGGTCATAATTCTCTCAAGGAAGACATTGAAAAGTGTGGGGGAGAGTAGACAGCCTGTCGCACCCCAACGGTAGTTCGGAACCACTCGCCTATGTTGTTACCGAAGAAAACGGCCGCTGGTGGCTTTATTGTAGAGGCTTTCAATAGTTCCAATGAGGTTGGCATTGATGTTGGGAGAGTTTCATTGTTGCCCATAATGCTTCGTGCCACACTCGGTCGAAGGCTTCTTGAAGTCTATGAATACGTGGTACAGATGTTGTTGGTTTTGGTTGTACTTCTCACACAGTATTCTTAGGTTGAATATTTGTTCTATGGTACTTCGTCCTGGCCTGAACCCCGCCTGTTCTTCAGCGATGATCTTTTCTGCTTGTGGGTTCAGTCTATTTAGGATTACTTTCAGCATAACTTTGCTTGGGTGGCTGATGAGGCTAATCGTGCGATAATTTTGGCATTGCTGTAGGTTTGCCTTTCTTTGTAGCGTGATGATAAGTGACTGCGTCCAGGGAGTAGGCCATTCCTAAGAAAGGAAAAAAAACACAATAAAGTTTTCTGGAAATAAATTCTTTATAAAGTTTTAGTTCTTAAATGTTCTTGTTGTCAGTCTTTCTTACTTAATTTCAAAATATAATTCTTTATAAAGTTTTAGTTTCTTAAATGTTCTTGTTGTCAGTCTTTCTTACTTAATTTTCAAAATGAATTTACAAAACAGATGTATCGCCTTATACGATAAATGAAAATGAATATAAATTTACAAAACAAATGGGAAACACAAACAATTAAAAAGAGGGGAAGAAACACAAACTAGCGGAAATCCTACCTAAAAGATGAAAATGTTGAAAAGAAAACTAGATAGGAGCTTATTGAAGAGAAGGTGTAGAGATTTTGAAAAAGGGTGTGAAAAGGAAATGAAAGAATATACAGGATCGGAACAGTGAGACGAAATCAAGAACAGCAAATGAAGCCCTCAGACAGTACCCTAGTGGTCACTGTCTCCCGTGAAATGGAGACGGGAAAACAAATCATGCACAGTATACACAACATACAGTAATAATGCAAAATGATAAACAATCAATCAATAAATGCACATTCACCAAACGCAAATCTCACAACACCAAAAAAAAACAATAGAAGAATTTATTAGGAGGAGTTTTCCCCGCACTTGTCAACCTCTGTCCTGTTGAAGGAGACAAGGTCGGTTCAATTCCAATTGCGCGAATAGACCGAGAGCGCGAACCCATTAGCGCGACCTTTGTATCGCCCAGTAGCGCGAACTGGCAGTGCTCACTAGCGCGAACTTTCGACAGGCCAATAGCGCGAACACATTTTCTGTACCGATGAATACACACTCACACACTTTCTGTACCGTGCTTTAAGATTGTTTTGTGCGTGACTTTTGAAGTTTTGTGAGTTTTGTGAGCGAGTTTTGAAGTTTCGAAAACTGCAGCGATAGTGAGTAAAATAACAGCCGGCGAGGAAAGATGGAGCTGTTCACAACGCAGAGAGGTAAACCAGGACTTTTGTATGAAGGTTTTAAATTTCGCCTCGACAAAACTACAAATGCAACGAAGTTGTGGTGCTGCACAAAACGGGGGTGCCAGGCCAGGTGCAAACGGACCTGGCTGGCACCGTCACCTTGGATTTACAAAACATCCACAACCACCAGCCAGAACAGGATGAACAATTGAACTGCCAGAAATTGCGCCAAAAATGCAAAAAAAAAGCAATCAAAGATCACTTCGAAAAGCCATCCAAAATAATCCGCCGTGAAATCATGGCAGAAGATTCAGCAGAATTTCTACCAAATGACATTGTGTGTGCCAGGAAAGCCATTTATAGAGAGCGTAGAAAGGTAGAGAACAGGGAAATGTCTGTTCTACCCCACTTGCTCCTCCACCAAGTTTTCGGGCGAAAGTGACCTAGAAGCGGCATATTACAGTTCTCTGACAAGTAAGACTTCAATAACCAAAAAATAACGATTATCTACAAACAAACATACTGTGCAGGGTTATCCGTTTTCAATACTAATTTACTAAACTTTTCAGATTTCAGTTTTTGTTTAATCCTATTTTTCTTGATCGTTTTCAATAACATCATTTTCGCGCAAACATTCTTCAAATGAGTCTCTGTCTTTCATGTGAAATAACATACAGTCTTTAACTTTCTCTAAAGTCTTTTAAACCGAGTTATATTTTTGGCATAAAATCCCACCTTATCCCATCATGTCTTCCCCTGAAAGCTAGTTTTGACAAAGTGTTTCTCTTTTTTAACTATATCTTTTTCTGCTGAACAGTCATCTATAATAAAGAGTGTCTGCGTTCCTTCAAACACTTTATAAAAGTATTCTAAACACTCACTCAGTTTTTAGTGCTAGGATTAACTAAATATACGTCATTGTCTGTCCATATAAACCTTCTATCATGATATGCTTTGTTTCCTTTTATGTGTTGGACAGAAAATCACAATATGATCAAAATTATAGCGATAAACTGTTTGTAATAAGTTAGGACAAATATTGTTTTTCCACAACCAGTCTGCCCCACAAATCATTGAACAATGGGGGGATTTTATCATAAATTTTAAACTGCTCCATATTTTTATAGCAGAATTTAATCTAATCCAGTTATTATTTTTTTCATACTCTCTGTCAAAACTTGTTCAGTATAATAAACCCTACGAGGCCTAAATGTGTAAGATTAACCCAAATTCAGTTCTGTAAGATTGTTTCTATTTAAGTCAACATTGATTTTGTTGTTGTTGTTATAATCTTAATATCCTCACCATTTTTAAAAGAAGGGACGACAACAACGTTAAGGCGTTTAACGTCTAAGTTTTGCCAGCTAATATTAATTCCTTTTATAAGGACGTCACTAACGCCCACAACCCACCCCTCTCCACATTTTAAAGACAGAAATTTCAAAATATTATTGTGAACGTGTCCCCAAATTTTCTGCTTGGAAAGAACTGTAATTTTGTAGAAGCTTTTTTTAAAAACTGTTTCTTTTCTTGGAGGATTTTACTGTTTTTTCCCATACGACGTTATTTCAATTTCTTTCCGACTATTGTCGTCTGGCATAAGACTTCATGAAAGGGGGCCCCGAGTTGAATGCTTTTCTGAAACTTTTTTGACGGCTAAAATATGTAAATGGGCTTATGAATTCAAATTTATTTCCCCATTCTAAATATGGTTCTAAGTGCCATTTGAGGTCAGGTTTTCGAACTATTTTATATTCATACGGCCAACATTATTTGCTCTAGATTGCGTAGTTGCTCTAGTTTAGGAAACCTTTTGTTGTCGCCAACCTCTTTGCGTTTATAATCACCATCTTTAGTGTACTCAAAACCATACAAAGTGCCTATCTCACCATTCTGTTCAAAGTCCGCTACGTCTGCAAGGTCTTTTAATTCTAAGGTTATACACCTCACAGGCGCTAATGTAACTCCTGGTTCTTTGGCCCACGCGACATTATTTTTAGTAGCGTATTTTTTATTTCCAAAACAATGTGCAGGTTATCACATTTCACAATTTTCCCCCCGCTTTGTCTTTGATTTTTATATTAAATGATCCAACCCTCCCACAAACTAATCTTTTAAACTGTAAATTAGGGAAATTGTATAATTTCATAATCGCAATATGCAGCTTTTCCCTGACGGAAGAGCCTTAAAACAGTTGAGGGCCTTCCATCATATAAGTTTTCATCAGTGCTCAGCTCATCCAAATGAAATAGAGTAATGAAGTAATGCAAGATCGAGCGGACTTTCCCCTCAAAAGTAGTTTCATCTGGCGCAGCACTAAAACTTTAAGTGGGTAGATTGCCAGTTGTAAACCCTAACATTTTAGCTAGCTCTCTATCAAAAAAGTAAGATACTTCTTCGGGCTTGAATTTTAACATTGTTTTTAGATTTGCATTGTTAAGTTTGAGAGTAATGTCAAAGTTATCATTGTTCTTTTAGTGAGCAAAACCCGTAATAACCATCAGGTATTATTAACTGGCTATTTTGGTCCCCGCTTTGGTAACTTTTAGAATCTTGTTTTTCTCCCTTGGGCTTTGCTTATATTAAACCATACGATTTGTTTGAATATTTTATGGAGCGCGCCGTTTTGGTTCCGCAATCGTTTTTAACAGCATGTTCTAAAAACGAAGGGCGGTCTTGAGTTGTTATTGTTACAAAATTTTTTAACGAAAAAAAAATGAGTGCATTCAAATATATGATGCAAAAAATTCTTTTTGGGCCCCATACAATCTTAAAAATATTTGCAACTGATACTCTTGACATTGCTGTGACCCAGACTGCCTCTTTTTATAAAAAGGTGAGTACTCCATTGAAGAGCTATCTTAACCCCCTATTTAAAACGATCACATCAAGAAAGCGTGGGTTTTGTCATCGATGCAGTTTTATCAGAACCAGTTAAACTTTGCTGTGTTTTGCGCATCAACTGGGTGTGGGGTGTCGTATGCTGATCATTTAAATCACCATGATCCTTTGGTGAGGTCAGTGTACAGATTTCATTTTATTACACCTTCAGGCGTATTTTGACTGAACTGCAAGCGCCATTACCAAATGACAAACCAATTTAATCCACTTAGCAACAGAATAGACATGAAGGCTTTTGAAAGGATCTGTAACGAATTCAATATTAACATCAAAACAGACTTTAGACAAAAGTGGATCTTAATCATGGCCTAGGCGACCTTTATTTCGGGGCACGCACAGAAAGTATAACTATGACTGGCATCCTCCTTTCAAAACTTTCTTTTCAGGCAAAAATGTTCAGCTTGGGTCCCTACAGCAAGAGCATAAAACAGCATGACAACATTTATCTTAACACTCTAAGGGCCTAACTAGGGCGGGAATAGAACGAATAAACGACTCTATTCGTACTTTCGTTTGGTGTTTGCTAGGTTCGCAAGCACAGGCAAGATCGAGCATAACTGATCCTTCTACTGGCTTTGACGCACAAAAACAATACTTAGCAAATTTAGAGGACGCCATTAATTTACAGTTGATTTACCCTTTAAACATTCAAAAGGTACCAACATGTTTGCAATACGCAAGATCGAAAGTAGACTTTGCTGTTGGCACTGGTTTATACATGCTGCCTTCTGACCTCAGACTCAGATAGGTACAATAATAAACTATAATAATGAAATTCTTATAGCAGGCAATGAACAGAAGGTTGGGAAAAAAAAAAGACATAAATTCTGAGCCAGTAATATTACAAACAATAAAAGAACACCAAGATTAAGTCATCTAATTCCCGAAGTCCAAACCCCCCAAAATCATTGAAGACTCAGCAAAGCTCGCGGGCTCTGTTCGCGATGACCATGAATATGAAAAGACAGCGCTTGTTCTTGGGGTTAATGGCATAGGTTACTTGGTCTTTATCTTACTAAAATAGTAACCCAACTATTACAAGAACTAATGCCCATAAGGGCTCGGCCATAAAGCCAACTACTTTGCTTGCAGTAGACAAAAGCCAGCTGACAATACCCCCTAATATACCCGGTAAAGAGTCTATAGCTTTACCGGCTAATTTTTTTTAATAAACTCGCAAGATGATCAAGCTGTTTTTTTACCCATGATTTATCAGGTGGAGGCGATGGCGGCGGAGGTAATGAACTTTGACCACCGCCGCCTGTATAGCCATCACCAGTGTACTTATTGCAAATCCTAAGGCGTTATAACGCTTGCCCAAAGTGACTCCCTGCTCTCTAAACAATGTTCTTATTCGTTCTGTAGCGTTGCGTCTTCATTAAAATTTTTTCGATAGTTTTCTTATTCTATTACTTGAGTTCGTAATAGGTCTCGGTAGTAGTCGTCACTTCTAGTCTTGCTGATCTCTCTTGGTTCAAGATCTTTTAGTCTTTTGGGTTATTCTTTTTTTAATATCAGGCCCTAAGTTGGCGTCATCAGCCTCAACGAGTTTTTCTTTTTCTCTTTTATATGCCCCTCTAGTTCACCTAGTTTTGCTAAATTGTTGTTAATTCGCCTCTGATGGTTCTTAAAGTACGATCAAGGGCTAATAATTCTCGCATAGGCAATGGGGAATCATTAATTTGTTTTTAACGCTGTTTCTTCTGAAAAAACTGGTTTCTGCTTCTATTGTATTTATTAATTCGCCTGCTGATTGATTTAATTCTTTAAGTTCCATGTTTTGCATTTGGTTATCTGTCGGGAGTTCTTGTAGTGTGTTTTGAAGTTTAGCAACTGCATCCCTATCTAATTTTGGCCTAACAAGGCCAAGGCGATTTTGTACGCTCGCAGGGAGTCTATTTCTAATTGAACCCACGGCTAAAAACTTTGATGGGTCTTTTTTAGTTGTGAGGAACAAGTTGTTCCTTGGTTGCTCCTCACAAACAAATGGTCATCTTTTACTTCAAAATCATTAGGGTCTATAAATTCGGGAGGTTCTTGGCCTAAACTTTGGTATAATGATCTGACCTTACTTTCTGTTAATTCACGCCGCAAAGAGGGCGCCGAGTGGTGCTGTATTAAAGGGATCATTTCATCATGTCGTTCCAGGGTCAAAAACATCATAATCTTCTTCAGCTTCAATTCTTGCCATGTTTTTAATAATTAACTTTTTATTTTGCTTCATAAAAATGTCACAACAAGCACATGGCTCGATTCTTGACCCGCATAGAAGACTGAAAGAACCTAATGGCGTGAAGGGAAATAAGCGGAATATTACTGTTCCAAATAATCCATCTACTATTGATCCCAGATCAAATTCTTACTGTGAAATTTCCAGACCTAGGAGCGGATGAAGTGATTGTCCCAGGCTCTGCGCGTCTTACTTTCAAAATAGCGCTCGATTCAACAACAACCCCAACAGGACAGTTGTGCAGAATCTGGGGCGGGCAATCGTTAAGAAAATTTCTATAAAATTGAGGGGCAAGAAATATTTTCTTTACACAATGCAGACATATTTTAACCTATTCTGATCTATGGCTAACCGGGAATGAAAGGGCTGATCTTGCGTTTCAAGGAATAGAAAATAATGAAGCGCTAAAACTAGATAGGCGCTGGAGATGCTGAAGACGGCAAAAAGTATGCACCGAAAGTTTATGCGTATGGAAATCGCTTTTCCATACCCTTAGATTTTGAGTTTTTAAAAAGCGCATGCCCAAAACTTTCAAGGTGCATTAAAAGACAGATTGTCATATGAACTAACTTTTAATGAATACAAACGTGTTATTAATCATCAGACACCGGGGCAAAGTACAGCATTTCTGACATCTCGTTAGAGTTTGACGTTGTTGGAAAACCCTCACTTAGCAAGGCTGATTGAGCAACAATATCAGTCAAAATTGCAATATATTAAAAAGAGTGATTCATCAAACAACATACCCCAGAAGCAGGGCAGACACTATATGGAATTTTAGTTTTAGCGTCGCTGCAAGGTCGCTTAAGGTATTTTATTGCTGTTTTGAAGATGAAGAACCGTCAAAAGAGCAAGTGAAAAGTTTTTTAATCCTAAAATAACGAAAGTGCAATGTACAATTGATGGTAGTCCTAACCAAATCTACGCTAGCGGGCTTAGACCTTATCATCATTTTGACGAAATAAGAAAATTGTTTGGGGGTGGGAGGGGTAGAAGTCTAACAGCAGACCTTGTGTCTAAAGATTTACATCTTCACAATGTTAGGCTTGATGATTATTTAACAACAAAAATACGGTTTATGGGTTGACCTAAGGTCAACAGAGGATAATCAGTTGCATGGAAGCGGAGAACTGTGAGAGACGTAATAAACATTCAAATTGATAAAGAAGAAGAAGCCGATAAACGCTTAATGTACATTTGTTTTTAATATATGATGCGCAGCTGAATATTGAAAATAACAGATTAAAATATGTACTATACTAAATTATTTTTATTTTATAAAAAGCATGTCTGTTCAGGTTTATCCAAATGTGCCTACAGCGCCGCCAAAGAAGAGAATAGTAGAAACCCCTAACATAAAAACCTTCAGATTAACCAACATTACGCAAATGCAACAAAAACTAGAGCAGGACCTTTCAAAATACAGCAAAACCAAACGAAGGTATTCTGCTGCCTTTAATGCTGTTACCTATGTTAATACTGGAGCATCGGACTATAAGCGCTCTATCAGCAGGAACGAGTGTTGGTCTCTTAGCAACGGGCATAGGCGCACCGCAGCTTTACCTCTAGGAGGTTTGTCTTTAGCTCTCGGCCTGTGTTCATTAGCTGTAAGTGCGGCTGGCAAAAAATTAAAAACTAAACTCCAAAAGCACACAGCTATGGTTCAACTAATAACGGCTAAACTTAGTTCGTTTAAACTGACAATAAATAAAGCGCTTGTTGACTCAAACATCACGGATGAAGAATTTAATCGTTTACAGGCCGATTTTGATGACTACAAAGACAAAAGTTTGATCTTCAAAGAAAGGCGAGGGCAAGTTTTTTCTCAACAGCCAGACCCGAGCAGATAAAAAAGGAATGCTTAAAAAAAGAAACGAGACTTTAAACCTGTTCTAAACAGCTCACATTAACAACCCCCAAAAGTGTTTAAAAACTTTAGTTTATGAGTCCAAGCGCAAAAGACCGTGATATTGATTCTGATTAAGCCGTTGTATTTTTTTTAATTTAAATAAATATGTTGGCTTAGAAAAAAAAGACAGCATGGCTAAGATATATGAAGGACAAGACGAATTGTTTAAAGGGAATGCTCGAGAGAGAGCGTTTATAAAGAGCACTAAATGATATTGTTTTAAGAAGCCCATTGACCCAACAAACGTACAGGCAAGTGTTGTTCATGCTATTTCTCAAGTTCCAGGCAAATAACAATAGCCCCGCCAGTTAAAGTAATGTTAGCTGTTTTAATCGACTATGTAACAATAAATGAAGAAAATCTAGAAGTCTGGGTCTGAACTAAAACAACAGACTATTTTTTCTCATAATGACTTAACACCCGGTTGGGCAGACGAATGCTTACCACAGTTTGACGTTTGCCGCTGAAGAAGCTAAAATAAAGGGGCCTGGTTGGTCAAGGGCGAAGTCTTAGAGATTAGTTTAAAACAGGCTAAGTATGCACCGATTGTGGGCAAGGCTTACATTCCGACCTCGGGAGTTGGTTTTAAAGAGAGCGTTTTAAACATAAAAAATTCAGACAACAAATGTTTCATGGGTGCGTTCTTGCAAGGCTGCATCATGTCCGCGAACCGCAGAGAGAGTGACTAACTATCGGCAATACGCCAAAGATCTTAACTTCAATGGAATATCCTTTCCTGTTAGTGTAGACCAAATTGATCAGTTTGAAGAACAAAACAACCCAATAACTGTTAATGAATACACATGGGATGGGGGGAAACAAATTTGGCGCCAATTAAAGTGTCCAAAAACAGTCCAACAATAGGCGAACCACCCCAAAAGTCAGTGGATTTACTCCTATGTTTTTCGCCAGCGGGGCTGCCCCTTTAAACACATTGATACGCACAATGAGCAGATTATTGGCGCATACTTCAAAAAACACTAACATACAAGAATTCTGCAGAAAATGTTTAACAAGAATTCCCATCTGTTGCAAGCCGCGAGTGAAAAATTAAAAACATTGTAAAAGTTCTGTAGACTGTAAGACAAACTAACTACCCCCCCGCCGGATCTAAAGTTAGTTTTAAGAACTGGAAACGCTGCAACATTCTCCATATGTTGTTTACGCAGACTTCGAGTCGCTTATTGTTCCTTATAAAGGGCCAGCGCCACAAAAACTTCGAAAAACAGTCTTAATGAGTAATCATCAGATCTGTTTATTTTCTTTCATCATTGTCAGGACGGATGGCGTTCAAACAAAAAGCCAAAATTATATAGAGGGCCAAAGCTGCAGAATACTTCTTAGAACGCATGCGCAAGTGCGCAATGACTGTTCTAATAAACTAAACTTATCTGAAATCAAATGACACTGAAGACCCACAAAAAGTATGACTCAGCCACACATTGTTGGATTTTCGGTTTAGGTCTCTCATCAAACGCAGAGAAAACCAACAGTAAGAGACCCTGATCACATTAGCGGAAAGTTCAGAGGAGCGGCGCATAACAAATGGGAATCTTCAACTAAAGTTTGATCCTAAGACATGGAAGCTGCCCGTATCTTTCATAACTTGCGAGGTTACGACCCCTTTATCTTATAATGAAAGCAGTGGACGATGCCTTCAGGGTGTCATGCATTGCACAGTCATCAGAAAAGTACATGTGCTTTAATCTGAATAACATGTCTTTTTTGACTCTATGCAGCACATGATGGGTTCATTAGAGGCGCTGGCTATGTCCTTAAAGTCCTGCCCAATAACGAAGAATATTTTGACCCAACGCTTGTTAGAAAGGGCCCTTTACCCTTATGAGTACATGAAAAAGTTGGGGAAAAGGGTTTGACGAAGACACACTTCCTCCTAAAGGCGCGTTCTTTTCTAGTCTTAGAGGAAAGGAAATTAGTGACTCCCATTACCAGCATGCTCAAGTTGCGTGGCAGAAGTTAGATTGTAAAACGATGGGAGACAATCATGACTCCTACTTGTTGGCTGATGTATGTTGTTGGCGGACGTCTTTGAAAACTATAGAAAGCCTGCATGAAACATTATAGCTTGGATCCTGCGCATTATATTTCTGCGCCCGGGATGAGTTGGGACGCTTTCTTAAAGTTTACTGGAGTACAGATTGATTATTGTCTGACCTCCCAATGATTCAGATGATTGAAACGGATTGCGTGGAGGAATTAGTATGGCGTCGCATCAATTACTGTAAAGCAAACAACAAATACTTGGACGACTATGATCCGAGTAAAAGGTCTAACTATCTCATGTATTTAGATGCAAACAATCTGTATGGATGGGCAATGGCGCAATCACTTCCATTACGTAACTTCAAGATGTCACAGGTACGAACAATATTCAAAAGGCATTAAAGTGGTTGGGCAGTTTAACGCCTGATCAACAGCGCGGTTTCATTCTAGAAGTTGACTTAGAATACCCTCATGAACTCCAATGACCTGCATAATGATATCCATTAGCAGCAGAAAGTCTAAAGATGGACCCAAGAGACCCAAACCTAAAACTTGTGCCAATCTTCGTGGCAAAAAAAAATTATGTCTGTCATTAAGACTTCACAATTTTATTTAAGACATGGTTTAAAGTTAACAGCTTTTTCCATCGTTAATTGCTTTCGATCAAGAAAAAGTTCATGAAACCATACATCATGAAGAACACTGATCTCAGAACTAAATCCACAGATGCTTCAGAAAAAGACTTTTTCAAGTGATGAACAACGCTGTTTCGGAAAGACTATGGAGAATCCGCACAAGCGTAAAGATGTCAGATTGGTCACCAGAGAAAAATGAAGCAATTAAGCTGACTTCAAAACCTAATTATCAGGACTTTTAAAAGATTTCATGATCAGTTTTTTGGCATAATGGAAGAAGAAAAAGAAAGTCAAATTAGACAAACCTGTATTTATTGGGTTTACTGTTTTAGAATTATCAAAGCTTTGATGTTGAGTTTCTTTATGACATTAAGGCCCTCGTATCCCGAGCCAGAGTACTTTACACAGATACAGACAGTTTTGTTATAGATATTCCTATGAAGAATCTATAAAGACATGGAAACCGAAGTGGCTTAAAAAGGGGATGCGGGGTGGTACGACACATCTGATTCCCTAAGATTCGCCTTTGCATTCCAATTACTAATAAGAAGGTTTTAGGAAAGATGAAGGAGAATTAATCGGAAAGGTGATCAAGGAGTATGTGGGGTTAAGGTCAAAAATGTACAGTATTTCGAGCCAGGGGAAAATCATTAAGAAAGCAAAGGGAATATCTCGCAGCGTTGGCATCAAACATATCACATGACAACTACAAAGAAGCATTGTTTGGGAATAAGACTTTTCATCATGACAACGTAAAACTGCGATCTAATCTACATGAAGATCAACACAACAGTTGTAAACAAAGAAGTCATTAGATAGAACAACACAAAACGGGTGTTTGTTAATCCGGGGTTTTCATATGCAATTGGGCACTGGAGAACCGTAAATTAATTAAAGCGGAACTGTGTCTGGCGGAATTATCTGCAGTTCTTCTTTCACAAAGATCTTTGAGGAGCCGGTTGTTTTGTCGTGCCAGTTTCTCGTAAATAATACACGGGCGGATTCATCTTTACAATTCTTTTTATTTCATATGGATCAACACTCCAAACTGGATCTGTTGCCTGATGCGAGTGTCCCTTCTGCTTCCCCGGTAAATAAAGGTACCTTACTTTCAAACCAAACGGTAATAGTTTGCCGGATGAAGACTCTCCTTCAACAACATTATATTGTTTTTCTTTTGATTGTTGTACTGGTTTTAGACCTTTAAATTCTTCATTATTCATTGCGCGCAAAACTGAGGGCAGTCTTCTAACCCATTCTGTGTTGCGAGAATTGTCAATCAGCTCTCTGTGATACTGGTAGGAGAAAAGTCTTTCGGCTAACTGTTTGTTAAAGTTTTCAACTAAAGCCTGTGATCTGTGAACTCCCGGAATGCCTCTTTTAATGGTAACTCTATGTTTCAACAATAATTGATTCACTTGCCCTTTAAATTCTTTTCCATCATCGACTTGAATCATGCGAGGATAAGTTAAAGGGCCTCGTTGATATATCAGTTGTATGGCAACAGCAACAGCAGAAGCACTCTTTTGTGTTAAGGTTCCGCATCTTTGAAATCTTGAAGCCATGTCAATGACTGTGAGTGGTACTTAAAATCTTTTCGTCTAATCCTATCAGGGGGTAAATATAGAAGATCCATTTGATGGGTGTCGTTTGGAGTTTGTATTGACAAAGTGTGGTCTCTGTATTCGTCTAGGGGCAGGTAAATAAATTTGCCAAATTGCTTGTTTAGATAACCATTCTTTTGCTGTTTGTTCACTGACTCCAGCTGCTTGGCTTAGCTTTTGTATTGCTGTGAACCCTTCCAATATCCTTTGGGCGAATAATAGATTTTGTTCATTTTTTATTCAGCCAATATTATGTGCAACAAAATCCCAACAAACGGTCATCCCAAACGACAAAAAAACCCGATTTCTTGCATCTTTTTTTTTCTGATGGTTGATAAAAGTCACTGAATTTTGGTGGGGGCAATGTCTCCGATTGGTTGCCTGTTACAAGATAATATTGTTTTTATTGCCTGATCAACATCTTTAAATATGTAAGCTGCTGCCCCTGTTTTTTCAGTGTGTCATTAATAAAATCTAAAATGCTCAAGTCTCTGCTTTTCATAGGCGTCTTGTGCAGCTGCTAGTTCCTCCATAGCTTTGTTTTTGTCTTTTTCTCTCGCCGTCATCCGCAGTTTACTAAATGCGAAATTACTTCCGCTAAAAGCAAGCGCATTCACCACAGCGCCGCCATCATTATTGCGAGTTTAAGCCATTTTTTATAAATGTATTTTTTTCTTACATATTTATATTGTCCGGAATTATTCCTTGCTTAACTAGAAAATCTTTTGTAGCAACCGAAGCTGCAATGATAGCAATTAATGTCATGTGACGTAGCCTCACATCAAGGCATGTGACGCTCCATCGCATGTAGTTAATTTATATGAATCATTTCCCCGTGCCACGACTAAGGAAGAATATTCAAAGTGGCTTGACTAGTGTACGGGGCGTCCCCAAAATAATTGTGAGTATGGGCTCATTCAAGAAACGAATGTGGTCATTGGGGGAAAGTGACCCCTGAGTGATAGTTTAAACAAGGGCTGGTAAGGTAGGGTGTGGTCATGTGTTTTGAACACTGAGTATGCACTCACTAGGAGAAGGGGGGAAAGAGGGCGTTTTAACCCAGCAGATGGCTGAGACTCGAACCTGTCAGGGGCGGTGGTCCTCGTTTTCTGACCAGTCATTACCAGGGGAGCGATAGATAGTGGGGGAAAGCTACAGGGGAAAATTAGGAAAAGAGAAAGAAAGATTCATAGTTTAATTAAGAAGGTTACTTAACCCAACCTTATTCGTGTTTCAGCCCTTCACCCTTCCCCTTGCCTCACCTTCACTTTCACCCCGTGAGTTTTTGAAGATGGAATGGGTGAGGAAACGTAGTTCAGCCCAGAGTACAACCCAAAGGGATTCGTACGTTCTCAAGACGAAGAACCAGGAGAGAAGTCGAACTCGTAT
>JAFLJL010004819.1:0-12500 GCA_018398815.1 Conus ventricosus
ATTTCTCTCCATTGTCTATCCCAGTGTGGTAACAAGAGAAGAAGAAGAAGAAGAAGAAGGAGAAGAAGAAGAAGAAGAAGAGGAAGACTCGTGTATGTTAGTACTAGTTTATTGTAAGTTAGTTGTTATTATGGTCTCGCACCTGTATATCCCCAGTGTGTTGGCAAGACAAGTGGAAGAAGGAGAAGAGAAGAAGAAGAAGACTAGTGTATTTAAGTCAGTACTAGTCTATGATAAGTTGAGTGTAACACAAAAACAAGCTGTCACTATACCACAGTAATGGCCTCACACCTGTATATCCCCACTGTGATCAGAAGAAGAAGAAAAAAAGTAGAAGAAGCAGAAGAAGACTACTGTGTGTCAGTACTAGTTTATCATAAGTTAGTTGTAACATGAAAACGTTACGCCGGGGATACAAACAAGATGTCACTGTACGGTAACTTGGCCTCACACCTTTATATCCCCAGTGTGATGACAAAAAGAAGAAGAAGAAGAAGAAGAAGAAGAAGAAGAAGAAGAAGAAGAAGAAGAGAAGAAGAAGAAGAAGGAGCAGAAGAAGAAGAAGAAGAAGAAGCAGAAGCAGAAGAAGAAGAAGAAGAAGAAGCAGAAGAAGAAGCAGAAGCAGAAGAAGAAGAAGAAGAAGAAGAAGAAGAAGAAGAAGAACGAATCAGAAGAAGAAGAAGAAGAAGAAGAAGCAGACGCAGAAGCAGAATCAAAAAGAAGAAGAAGAAGAAGAAGAAGAAGAAGAAGAAGAAGACTAGTGTGTGACAGTACTAGTATATCATAAGTTAGTAGTAACGCGAAAACTTTACGCCCGGGGATACAAACAAGCTGTCACTTTACAGCAACATGGCCTCACACCTATATATATATATATATATATATATATATATATATATATATATATATATATATATATATATATATATATATATATATATATATATATATATATATATCCCCAGTGTAACGACAAAAAGAAGCAGAAGAAGAAGAAGAAGAAAGAAGAAGAAGAAGACTAGTGTGTGTCAGTACTAGTACATCATAAGTTAGTAGTAACACGAAAACTTTACGCTGGAGATACAAACAAGCTGTCACTTTACAGCAACATGGCCTCACACCTATATATATATATATATATATATATATATATATATATATATTATATATATATATATATATATATAATTATATATATATATATATATATATATATATATAAAATATATATCCCAGTGTAATAACAAAAAGAAGAAGAAGAAGAAGAGAAGAAGAGATAGAAGAAGAAGAAGAAGAAGAAGAAGTAGTAGAAGAAGAAGAAGACTAGCGTATGTCAGTACTATGTTTATTATAAGTTAGTTGTGATACAAAATCTTTACGCTGGGGATACAAACAAGCTGTCACTGTACGGTAACTTGGCCTCACACCTGTATATCCCCAGCGTAATGACAAAAAGAAGAAGAAGAAGAAGACGACGACGACGAAGAAGAAGAAGAAGAAGAAGAAGGAGAAGAAGAAGAAGAAGAAGAAGAAGAAGAAGAAGAAGAAGAAGAAGAAGAAGAAGAAGACTAGTGTGTGTCAGTATAGTTTGTCATAATTAGTTGTAATACGAAACCTTTACCCCGGGGATACAAACAAGCTGTCACTTTATGGCAACATGGACTCCACACCTGTGTATCCCTAGTATGATAAAAAGAAAAGCAGAATTGATGAATACTGGTGGTATGCCAGTACTAGTTTATCATAAGTTAGTTGTTAACACAAAACCTTTACGCTAGGGATACAAACAAGCTGTCACTGGATGGCGTCATGGCCTCACACCTGTATATCCCCAGTGTGATGGAAGAAGAAAAATGAAGAAGAAGAAGAAGAAGAAGAAGAAGAAGAGAAGAAGAAGACTAGTGTGTGTCAGTACTAGTTTATCATAATTTAGTTTATAACACGAAAACTGTACGCTGGGATACTGTCACGGTCGCTAAGCCGGACGGCCCTACCAACGCTGGGTCTGCGTATACAGGCACACGTATCCAACTGGAATCTCCTACTTTCTTTGTGAAGTTTCCGATCAGGACTTCCTGCACAGGGCTATTCATGACTAAAACCTCCAACTTCCCTTCGATGAATGGCGACTTCCACTCTATTTACCGCCACAGGTAACATCGACCTACATCTGGATTCAGCCAACACTACGGGAACTGTCTCTCCTGTGTACGCGTCTGCTGGCACCAACCATTGGGCCACTACGGTGTACCCGGCACCAGTGTCTCGTAATCCATTGGCCGGAGCTCCGTTGACCTCTACAAGGGCACGCAGGATCGTACCGCTGCTCGGCGCATGGGCGACACAACGTAGGGACCACTCGAGCTTGGGGCTGGTCACAACAATGAACAGCTCCAACAGAATGGGGCTCAGGGCATTTCCTAGCGATGTGGCCTGGCTTCTTGCAGTTGAAACAGATTATGGTCGATCTAGGCCTTCTGATCTCCTATTCGGCTGCTGCAGTGCACCATCACTCTGTGGGATTCTGTGTGGGCTGGCTCCCTACTGTCTCACGCCTATTACCCAGGTTGAGCTGGTTAACTGATCGGTCTAGTTTCGCCTTCCTCCCCAATCTTTTTGCCTCTGCTAAAACAGTAGCTTCCTTTGCCATTTGTTCAACATTTCCCGGCATGTCTTCCGGACCTCAATCGTGAACTCTGGGACAGCAACTGGTAAAACTGTTCTTGAAAAAGCAGATCCTTTACATCCTCTGCCGCATTCTCATCCTTGCCCGCTGCCGCACACCAGAGGGAAAACCACCGCTTCATCCTTCCCAGCACCTGGCGAAAGTCTCAGCAGCGTCCTTCTTGATGCTTCTAAACTCTTCCGGTAGGCCTCAGCATCTAGCCTAAAGTGGCTGAACAGGGCGTTCTTTATCTGATCATAGTCGCCTAACTCCTCCACACTTAACCGCATCACTGCTTCTCTAGCCTTTCCTCTCAGCAGAGACATCAGAGTGTGGGCCATGAGGTCTCGCTCCACTTGCACATCTGGGCTACCCGCTCAAATTGGGCGATGAAAGCGTCCACGTCATCGTTCTCTCCTAACGGCTCAGATGGACACGCTTCGTTTCCTTCACCTCAATCAAGCGTTTCCTATGCGCTGCTTCATTTTGAGGCCTGTCTTTCTTGTATGTTTAGCTCTCGCTCTCTTGCCTCTAACTCAGCTTGCCGTGTTTGAACTTCTATTTCTCTTATCGCCCTTTCTTCCTCCATCTTCTTCCTCTGCAGTTCCAGTTCACCTCTCATCCTTCCGCTGTAACCTTTCCCTCTCCTCTTCGATCTTCCTCTGCTTCATCTCTAGCTCCGCCTGCTTTAACTCCATCTTCCTCTGCCTATCAGCTTTCTCCTCTTCAATCCTCCTCTGCCTATCAGCTTTCTCCTCTTCATCCTTCATCTTCTGCCTCTCTAACTCCCTCTGCCTAGCAGCTTTCTCTTCTTCATCCTTCATCTTCTGCCTCTCTAACTCCCTCTGCCTAGCAGCTTTCTCTTCTTCATCCTTCATCTTCTGCCTCACTTTCTCCTCCATCCGGAGCTCCAACTCTGCTTCTCTCGCAATCTTCTCATCCTCATCCCTCTGCTTTAACCTTTGCTTCTCGTCTTCATTACGCACCGAGTCTGTGACGAACTTGGCGAGATCTCCCCAGCTAAACCCATCGCCGTTCCCAACTTGACAAACTTTGCATAAGTCCCCGTCCCCTGTTCTTTATCCACCCCCGCATCCTGGTCATTAACCTTAGGTTTGGTATCTGCCGTAGGGACCTGTGGATCCATGACACTATCGGGGTCGTACTGCGGGGGGGCTCGGGTGTGTTTAGACATAGGGTACCCTTACCACCACAGAGCTAGCAACAAACAGTATGCGATCTGAGCGCAACTGGAGGTACCTGACTACACACTTGCCCCTGAAGCAACCCAGCACAAGTACACACTATTCTCAACGAGTCACGCAACCAGCATAACTCCACCACACTCGTATATCTCATACATATACCGACACGGGGTCTAACCCACACAATATTACCAATGCGCTGTCTGGGCACAAACCAATCACGCGACACCGTATTCCCACCATCCACTGTGCACGCGCACCAGTTCACATGGATAACCAGTCACAGGCCTCACTGTCTCTGGTAGGCCGCACCCACACGATCACAGTGCACTTGCACCCCACAAGTTCATATGCACTCCCAGCACACCTTAATGTCAAACACTGCGCACCCTCGTGCTTCCCACGCACAGTCACCTGGGCTTACTCTGCCCTTAATCCCACAGGATATCCGACCAAAACAGGGGTTCAGTCACGGGCTGGGTACCACTCTACCTACTCACTGGGGTATACCACATATAAGGAACACAACGAACACTCGGTACCCTCCGGCACCTCACCTACACTGTACTGCGTAGTCACTCGCACTTCCAACAACCATTCAATATTTATTGATCACTCATACCTCACTCACACGGTAGCGCCAACACATTCACACAAACACAAGTGCCCTGCCCAATGCCACTGGAAAGCTGCCTGAAGTGGACAGGGACACTACGTACCACCTCCCAGGGTACCGATACGGCCCACCAACCACCCACTCACTCGACGTACACACCGGACACAACACCCCCTACCTCCCTTCTAGCTACCTATCGCCTACCCAGAACCACCTAAGAATGTACCCCGCATCTCCACCAAATGTCACGGTCGCAAAAGCCGGACGGCCCTTCCAACGCTGGGTCGCGTATACAGGCACACTTTATCCAACTGGAATCTCCTACTTTCTTTGCGAAGTTTCCGATCAGGACTTCCTGCACAGGGCTATTCATGCTAAAACCTCCAATTCCCTTCGATGAATGGCGACTTCAACTCTATTACCGCCACAGGTAACATCGACCTACATCTGGATTCAGCCAACACTACTGAAACTGTCTCCCTGTGTACGCGTCTGCTGGCCCCAAAACCATTGGGCCACAGGGTGTATCCGGCACCAGTGTCTCGTAATCCTTGGCCGGAGCTCCGTTGACCTCTACAATGCACGCAGGATCGTACCGCTGCTGGGCGCATGGGCGACACAACGTAGGGGACCACTCGAGCTTGGGGCTGGTCACAACAAAAAACAGCTCCAACAGAAGGGGCTCAGGGCATTTCCTAGCGATGTGGCCTGGCTTCTTGCAGTTGAAAACAGATTATGGTCGATCTAGGCCTTCTGATCTCCTATTCGGCTGCTGAGTGCACCATCACTCTGTTGGGATTTCTGTGTGGGCTGGCTCCCTACTGTCTCACGCCTATTACCGGTTGAGCTGGTTAACTGATCGGTCTAGTTTCGCCTTCCTCCCCAATCTTTTTGCCTCTGGGTAAAACAGTAGCTTCCTTTGCCATTTTGTTCAACATTTCCCGGGGATGTCTTCCGGACCCCAATCGTGAACTCTGGGACAGCAACTGGTAAAACTGTTCTTGAAAAAGCAGATCCTTTACATCCTCTGCCGCATTCTCATCCTTGCCCGCTGCCGCACACCAGAGGGAAAACCACCGATTCATCTTCCCGCACCTGGGCGAAAGTCTCAGCAGCGTCCTTCTTGAGCTTCTAAAATTTTCCCGGTAGGCCTCAGCATCTAGCCTAAAGTGGCTGAACAGGGCGTTCTTTATCTGATCATAGTCGCCTAACTCCTCCACACTTAACCGCATCACTGCTTCTCTAGCCTTTCCTCTCAGCAGAGACATCAGACGTGTGGGCCATGAGGTCTCGCTCCACTTGCACATCTGGGCTACCCGCTCAAATTGGGCGATGAAAGCGTCCACGTCATCGTTCTCTCCTAACGGCTCAAGATGGACACGCTTCGTTTCCTTCACCTCAATCAAGCGTTTCCTATGCGCTGCTCATCTGAGGCCTGTCTTTCTTGTATGTTTAGCTCTCGCTCTCTTGCCTCTAACTCAGCTTGCCGTGTTTGAACTTCTATTTCTGCTTATCGCCCTTTCTTCCTCATCTTCTTCCTCTGCAGTTCCAGTTCCCTCTCATCCTTCCGCTGTAACCTTTCCCTCTCCTCTTCGATCTTCCCTGCTTCATCTCTAGCTCCGCCTGCTTTAACTCCATCTTCCTCTGCCTATCAGCTTTCTCTCCTTAAATTTCCTCCTCAGACCCAGCGTTGGTAGGGGCAGTGCAGACACGTGCGCAGAGAGCCAGGGAGCAGCAAGAACCAGTACCGCTGCCCGTCGAGGAGTGCATTCTGAACACCTCTACCCAGCAGTTAATTCAGATGCAGGACCAGGATGAAACCTTGAGGAAGGCTCGGAGTGCGTGTGAAGCAGGACGCACTTCCACACCAAGTTTGGACGAGTCGAGTACGCTCGGAAATCTGGTGTACTGGTCAGGCGGTTCGAGGGTCCCAAGGACGTAGCGATGTCAAATCTGCGTCCCAGCTGAACTACGGGCCACGGTGATGAAGCTAGCCCACGACGTACCCATGTCTGGACACTTAGGTACCACCCGAACTAAGGAGCGAGTTGGTCGCCATTTTTATTGGCCAGGCATGCATGCTGACATTCGTCGGTACTGCCAGTCATGTTTCCAGTGTCAGCGTACTATTGATAAGGGAAGAGTGTCAAGAGTACCCCTCGTGAAGATGCCACTGATGCGTGAGCCGTTCGAGCGTGTTGGGATGGATATCATCGGTCCATCGTTCCAGCATCCCAGAATGGGTACAGATACGTGTTGGTAATGGTGGACTTTGCGACAAGGTATCCTGAGGCAGTCCCTCTTCGCCAGATCACGAGCGAGTCGGTGGCAGAAGCCGCTTTCAACATGTGGACACGAACGGGAGTCCTGGGTCGGTGCTAACTGATAGAGGAACCCAGTTTACTGGTCAAATCATGCAGGAAGTCTACGATTATTAGCCATTCGAGGTCTGACTACTACACCATATCATGCGCAGTGCAATGGATTGGTGGAACGTTTCAACGGTACTCTGAAGCGGATGCTGCGCAGACTGTGTCAGGAGAAACCAGAGGATTGGGATCGGTGGATACCAGCACTGCTGTTTGCTTACCGTGAGGTCCCTCAAGAGAGTACCGGTTTCTCGCCGTTTGAACTGCTATATGGACGCCAGGTGCGCGGGCCGATGCAGATATTGAGAGATCTGTGGTACAACCGGAAAGACAAGAGCTCCGTACAGCGGCAGAGTACGTCGTCAACCTGAGGAACAAAATAGCTGAGTCGTGCGAGATGGCAAGGGAGAATTTGGCAAGGGCAGCGGATAGGTACAAGCGACATTTTGACTTGAGGGCGAAACCCAGGAAGATAGCTGTGGGGTCCAGAGTGCTAGTTCTTCGACCGACCAAGCAGAACAAATTGGAACTAGCATGGAGAGGTCCATATACAGTGCTGGAGAGAGTGGGTGAAGCTGATTACCGCATAGAAGTAGGGGGAAAGACGATTTTTCACGCAAACCTACTGAAGTCGTTCGTCGAGTGCGCTGCAGATCCAACAGCCTCGGTAGCTGCGATTGTTGTGCCGGAGGAGCCTGATGAGGAAACAGTAACTCCCTTGTTGAGCAAGGACATTCCTACCATTCCTTTGGAGGCCACAGGGGGCCCTAAAGATGTGGTAATACTCACTGAAGACCAGCACTTTAGTAGGAAATTGCACGAGTTAGTGGCCGAATTCAAGGAGGTACTGACTGATGTGCCCTCATGCCAAACCTAGAAACTTTGTAGCATCAAGTTATCGTCAGACATCCTATCAGGTCGAAGCCATACCAGTGCCTTTTGCGCAACGAGAGACGGTTAGGGAGGAGGTAAAGGGCCATGATCAGGATGGGTGCGATTGAGCCGTCGACCATCGCCATACTGCTCACCATCGTACTGGTTAAGAAGAAAGATGGGAAGATCAGGTTTTGCGTTGACTTCAGAAGGTTGAATCGCATCGTGCAGTTTGACGCCGAACCCATGCCGGACATCGAATACCTGTATGCCAAGTTGGAGAGAAGAAGGTGTTCAGCAAGATCGACCTCGCTAAGGGGTATTGGCAGATCCCGATGAGTAGAGAGGACCGCGCGAAGACTGCTTTTGCTACACCGGAAGGACAATTCCAGTGGAAAGTTATGCCATTTGGACTGTGTACTTCAGGGGCAGTATTCACGCGCATGATGCGGAAACTGTTGCAGCCACTTGAAAGCCCAGATGTCGATAATTTCATTGATGACATCCTGGTGGCCACAATTGATCAGGACAGCCACATAGAAGTTCTCAGGCGTGTGTTCCAGAGACTCGGGGAATGTTCTTTGTCAGCCCGACCTTCAAAGTGTGAGCTGGGAGGAAAGGAAATTACATACTTAGGGCACAGGATAGGTGCAGGGAAAATATGGCCTGAGCAGGATAAAATGACCCGCATTATGGATGCGCCTAGGCCTGAGACCAAACGGCAAGTGCGGGGATTCTGGGACTAGTGGGGTACTACAGGAAATTTGTCCCCCGGTTTGCTGACATTGCCAACCCCTTACTGATCTCACTAAGGGAACCGCCAGGCAGGTGAAATGGAACGACGAGTGCGAACGTGCGTTCCAAGCCTTGAAGCAGCTTTCTGTCAACCTCCTGTCTTTTAATTTGCCGGTGCCTGGGTTGACATTTGTGCTTCAGACTGACGCATCAGAAGTGGGAGTGGGAGCTATGCTGTGTCAGCAGTACCCTGAAGAGATGCGCCCTGTAGCATGTGCCAGCAGGAAATTAAGCCTGCAGAGCAGAACTACCCCATAGTTGAGAAGGAGTGTCTGGCAGTGGTGTGGGGAATACAAAAGTTCCAGGTGTATTTGTATGGGACCCCCTTTATTGTCCAGACGGATCATTCCCCACTTCAGTACTTAGAGAGGATGAAGTCTGTTAGTGGGAGGATCACCAGGTGGGCACTGCAGCTGCAGCCATTCCAGTTTACGGTGCAGGCAGTGTCTGGAAAGGACAATGTGGCGGCAGACTTCTTGAGTCGCTTGCCGTAGAGAGAGAGAGAGAGAGAGAGAAGAGAGAGAGAGAGAGAGAAGAGAGAGAGAGAGAGAGAGAGAGAGAGAGAGAGGGGTAGAGAGAGGTAGAGAGAGGTAGAGAGAAGAGAGAGAGAGAGAGAAGAGAGAGAGAGAGTGAGAGAGAGAGAGAGAGAGAGAGAGAGAGAGAGAGAGAGGGGTTCCATTTACCTGTGTCAAGAGGGTTGACATTGTCGAAGACATGCATGTGTCATTGGAAGAGAATGACGTAGCAAGGTGTGCTGGGGGTGTGGTATTTGTAGCACGTGTTGCATAGCGGTCGTGCATGGTCAGAGCACCCTCAGTTATGAAGTTTTTATATAGACCGTAATGTAACGGCTGCTAAAAAGTGCCTGCGTTAAGGTCGTGGAAGGCAGAATTGGACCAGAGTGGTTAATGTATTCTGTGGTTAATGATGTATTTAAAAGTGTTGTTGGAATGATGATGGGGTGCATCAAAAGTAACAGCAGGGGGGAGTGAGTGGTGTGGAGTTGGATTGTTATAGGTAGGGTGTGAGTAAACGCCGATCGAGTGAGAAGTTTTTTTTGGGTTTTTAAACCCTGTAGTTAAAACTTAGGCAGGGGTGTTGTGTCACCGATCGGCGGTACTAAATCGGCCGTCCATGTGTTTGGAGTAATGGTAGTTCAGAAATAGAGAGCGTGTGCGCGTGTGCATATGTGTATATGTGAGTGTGCGAGTGTGCGTGTGTAAGATTGGGGTTTTGGTTAAGGTGGAAGGTTAGGCTAGGTAGGGTGCTGGGGAAATAAGATACACAATATTCTTGAGTTCCAAGCTTGATTGTTGAAGGGATGGAAGCGGGAGGTTGGTTTCATTCCCGATTGTTTACCCTTTTGTTACTTGAGTTCTACACTATCGAAGGCGGGCAGGATATCGGCTGTTGTTGGTGTTGTCAAGTCTGTGAGTTGTTGTGGTAAATTGTCGTGCTGTTGCACGAGCAACAACTAGTTCGTTGTCCGGCGTGTCAGCTCTGCGGAGGGATACGCTGCTCTGACCAATGTTGTTTTGTGTTGTGAGTAGAGTTCGCTTGGTTCCGACCAGGTCGGAATGCGTTGGGGTAGCTTCACTTCGGTCCCTGGTGTTCGTCGGAGTGGACGCGCCTTGTAGTTGCGGCGGCAGCCGTTAGTCGAGTGAGTGACTTCGAGTCATAGTTAGTGCCAGGTCCTCGTCGGGTCTGGTGTCCCCTTGGCCTGTGCCGGGTTCTGTGTCGTCTCTGTTGGCAGCCACGTCAGCCAGTTGCAGAACTGGTGTGGTTGAACGTCTGTCTGTCCAGGTTGGTGATTTGTTAGGTTCATGGTGGTGTTGTTTGTCATGTTGTCTTGTATTATGGCGAGTTGTACTGTAGTGGTCATGTTATGTTTAGTTGTATTATGGTTGTTGCGTATACTGGTTGTCTGGTATGATGTCGTCTTGGTTCTGTGATTGGAACTTGTCAGCCGGTTTGTGTACCTTTTTTTTGTATATTCTGTAAGTAGTGTACATAGTGGTTCCTGAGTTCGATTGTCATGTGACAGTTTGGCTAGACAGTGTGGGTTAGATATAATAACCGTTGATGGACGGTGATGTAGATATTGGTTGTGATTAGTTTATGTTAATTTCAGGGGGGTCAGTAAGGAAGTAATACGAGGTTGCATTTTTGTTGAGGATCGTAGTATGAGTTAGGTGCAGATGTGTCTGCGTGAGTCGTTAAGGGATTGTGCTCAATTTCAGTTGTAAATAGTAGTAGTTTTGTTGGAATTGAGTAACGATTTCGGAGTTGACCTGCACAGCATTGGAATTGGTTAACTGTGCAGTGGGGCCAAGGCTAATTGGTAGTCGAATGGTTTATACTGGAGTACGGTCGTGACTATTCAATTCATATTGGTGTCTTTTCACTTTTGTTACGAGTCATGGTTCTCGACGCGGGTGTCGTGCGCGTGCAGACTGTATCTGTGACGTACGCGTTTGGTACAGGACAGTGAGTCCATATGGTTAGAAGTTTTTTTTTTTTTAAGTAAATGACAGTCGTCACACATGCAGGGATGTATGTGTTTGTGACAGAATAGGGTTGGAGAAAGATATCTTAGGGTTTCAGGGAGACAGTCCCATGATGAAATTTTAGTGGTCGGAAAGAAGGGTATGGTAAAGTTTAAGGCGGGTAGCTCAGCAGTTGATATATAAAAACGGAGGATGTGCAGCATGAATATTATATGAAGTATGGTTGTGTGGGCATAAACAAGGATTAACCACTGGGTTATCTGACAAGAGATGACATGGGAGTGGGGTGCTGGATGGAAATTTTGATGAACAAATCATGTTTTGATATATGATTATAATTGACAGTGCAAAGAGGGATGAGAATGTGAAGGATTGTGGCTGCGAGCCGATTCTTTTTGTATGAATATGCTAGAACTGTGAACCGTTAGAAATTAATAAGTTCTTTTGTTCTTTTTTTTGTTTTTTTGAGATGTGGATTACTACTGATTACTATGTGGAAACATTTCCTTGTGAGATTGCCCATTTCCTAATTTTTGTTTAGTATTTCCCAAGGGGGCCATGGAGTCCGTATTGGATTGCTTAGATTGGATTATTTCTCCGAGAATTGTGTGCGAGTCATAATTTCATATGTAATAGCGTAGATTGGCTCAGAGAGAATATTGTTTTTACTGCTGTTGTAAAGGTTGGCAGGGAATGGATCGGATAACCCCAAAGTAACGGGTTATGGGGGGGTGTATTCGAAATTCAAGTGGTCACTCTCATTCCGAGTGGGAGGTAGGCAAGGGAGATGGAGAGTAAAAGCTTTACCAGGTAGCTTATGGGCTTTGATGATCGGGTAGTAGCAACATTACAGTGGTGGCCTACAGTGTTGTCAGCAGGTATCCTGTTCCGTCCTGAGGCTGGGCCAGACCACCGCTGTCTACTGCCGCGTGCTGGCAGGTGAGCGGCGGTTTCCCGTTGCCTGCTGCTTTTCCGGGAGAGGGAGACCATCCAGGCCGTCTGCCGTCTGTGGGCAGCTCTCTCCGCTACCGGAGTTCTTCCGGGAGTTCTCCAGCCACCTGTTGCTCTTCCCTGTTCGGGCGTCCTGTGAGAGGGCGCCGCACCAGACCTTCCCTCACCCTCAGTGTCCGGCAGGGGCCTTCAGAGGAGGAGGCGTCTTTCGAGCCCCCGGACTCGTCGAGAGGGCGCCTGGTGTGCGTTGGGTGTAGTGCGGCGGGAGAGGAGTCGGACTGCAGAGAGCCAGGGTCGCCGCCGGGGCGTAGAGTCTTCAGGGAGTTGGACTGTGGGAGGCCACGGTCAGCGCTGAGGTGCAGTCTTCCGGGGAGGTGTCAGCCGTGAGGGGCCAAGTACAGCGCCGAGGACTGGAGCTCTCGGGCCGGGATGGGTTGTCCCATAGTTGTAGTATAAAGGGTGTAGTGTTAGGCAGTAGGGTTAAGTGTGTGGGGTTAGGCAGTAAGGTAAGGGTGTTAG
>JAFLJL010004820.1:0-14725 GCA_018398815.1 Conus ventricosus
TGATAGTTTTCTTTTGCCGGTACTTTATTTTTTTGTTCTTTCGTGCCCCCCAGCTCCATTTTTTTTTCTGTTTTTGCTCCCCAGCTAAAAATTTCTTTCGTTTCTTTTTAGTTGTTTTTTTCATTTTTCCCTTTCACCTCCTGCCCCCTTTCCTTTTTTTTTTTTTTTCCCCCCTCTCTACATATGTTTTGGAATGGCTTAAAACAATTGTAGTTTTATTGTGAAATTTCTAGAAATTGTCGACAGAAAATTGGTAAAGCTTTTTTTTTTTTTTCCCTTTTTTTTAATGGTTACTCTTTTCTTTTTACAGTTTACGTTGATTTTGTGGTCATGTCGTTATTAGGTGGTTCGCGCGCGCGCGCGCGCGCGCGTGTGGTGTGTGTGGCGTGCTGCGTGCGTGCGTGCGTGCGTGGGGGTTTTTTGGGTGTGTGTGTTTTGTGTGTGTGTGTTTTGTGTGTTGGGTTTAAAAAACGTGTTAAAATTGTAGTAAAACTAAAAAAAATGTTTCCCACCACCCCACCCCCAAACACGCACGCACGACGCACGCCCACCACGCACCCCCGGCGCGCGCGCGCCGCCGCGCACGCACAAACACACACTCACTCACTCACTCACTCCCACTCACTCACCCACACACACACCCCACACACACACACACACACACACCACACACACGCGAAAACTAACATGCCCATACACCACCATTACCATAAACATAACACACTCTCTCATTATTTTTATCAAATAATTAACCACAGAACTTGACTCTAAAAGTTCTTTAACAAACAAAAAAAACACACACACACAAACAAAAACCCCACTGTCACACACACACACACACACACACACACACACACACACACACACACAAGGAAAAAAGAACGATTAATCCGTAGGGCCCCTTTTTTACAGACAAGCAATAACAATTGGGCACAGGGTTGCTTTTTTGTGCAATCGGCTGATTAAATTGGGAACACCACGGAAATGTTTAGCACTTCAGCTCATCTTATGCGGGCGGCTAAGGTAAAAACCCGACAGAAAGGAAAGCAAGCCACTTTGCACTAAATACTTCCGCCCATATTAAAAAAATTTAGCGCGAAACCCGAACCTGAACTTAAACAGGGTAAAAAAAAAATTTTGCGAAATTTCGCATGACTGTGCACAAACTGATGCCTCGCTGTTCTGTAGGAAATCCCCTCGGCCTTGGAGGCCGCGCCGTCACATCACGCTACACCGCCAGCCGATGCTTCAGTTTACTTTTTTCCCTCTCAAATAATTATTTTCGTGACGTTTATACCCCGGGCCCCGCCTCTGAGTATTTCGTGAACTTTTTATAAATTCTGAAAAACTAATAAGTCCCTTTTTGCAAACCTTCTTCGCAAAATCAAAAACACAGAAAATTTTACGAACAATTTAAATTAAAACGCCGTCTGTAACAATTTTAGAGCAAGCACCGTGCAATTCTTAACACGTCGACCTAGATTTTTTCCCCCGCCAAGCGATTTGTTCCATCATCTCACAAACCTGCATCCCCCCCTTTTTTTAAAAACTAACCTTTCCACATTTAACTGACTGAAACAGAAACAAAAGAAAAAAAAGGGCAAAGCGGGGCGACCCATCGACGCTAATTCCCCACCCAAGGCTGCGCCACCGGGTAAAACGAAGCCACGCCTCACTGTTTTTGGTGATCCTTTTTGCTGTCAAAACATTTTTATGTTGTATGGGGGTGTGGTGTGTGGTGTGTTGGTGTGTGTGTGTTTTGCGCGGGGGAGGGCTTGTTGTAAGGCATCTTCTCATTTTAAAAATTCCATTATTTTTTAATTTTTTAAAAATTTTTTAAAAGTACGTTATTTTATTTTTTTATATTATTGTTGTTAGACATGGACCTTTTCTTTTCATGGATGTTATGGTTTTCAAAAAAAGGAGCTGGCCAGGGCACGCTATAAAATTTAAGCGAGTTAAAAGCAAAACCCCACGGGATTTCAAGAGGAAAACCTACAACTGGAACATTTGCATTCTGTGCCAGAAAGACCTTCAAAACATTGAATGTCCACAAAAAAAAGGGTGTGGGCCCAAAAATAATTGCAAACTTGAAAGTTTTTCTTGAAATTGGTGAGAGACCATTTTACACCTTTCTTGGGCTTTTGATGAACAAGAAAAACGAGACTACTTTTCGTAAAAACCCATCCCTTTTGGGCACAAAACTGTAAAGCCAATTGGGAACAACTGTGCTCTTGAAAAGCGGAAAAAGAATCTCAACCACAATCCAGCAAAAACAAGAGACTGACAGTTTCCCTCAAGACGCAAGAAAAATGTTTTTCTGTAACAAGTCATCATCTCACAAGTCAATCCAAAAGTTCACAGTGTTCAAACCTTGAAAGGACTGCAAATTTAGAAAACAAGCACATTACTGAAAGACCAAAACTTCTACGAAACTTGCTCCAGGGACATGGTGGCGACTGAACCAAAAACCCAAAAAAAAACTGTTTGGCAGCTTTCACAGCGTAAAAACATCTGATTAAAAGGAATTTAAGAACCTCCAAAAAAAACCCTCGCTGCACTGCGAGCTAGTGCCTCTAGAAATTTCGCAGCGAAATTTCCCCCTTTTTTTCAGAAACCCCCTGTGCAAGCTATACAGTTCGAGTGTCAGAAACGGGCCCTGGAAGGGGAAACGTTCACAGCACACCGCCTTCGTACAATTTCTTAAATCATCCGGGGCTTACGTCGCTTTTAAAGGCCGAGAAACGACTGATTTTTGACAAGGATATTGGTGACATAAAAAGGGGCTGAAAAAATTCTACGCAGTGCTCTAAAAAGCAGCTAAAACAGATTCAGAATATTCTTCACGCGGAAAGGTTTGATGCAATTCACGAAAAATGTCAAGAAAAATTTCGATCCCTCTTTTTTAAAAAATTTTGATAAAATTTTTTTTTGTGGCCCAAACACACATTGAAAAAGGGGATACTTCAAAAGCAACAAAACAACGTTCATCTGTCTCACTTTTGATTCCTTTTTTGCAAGCTCACGCAACTTTCCCCTTCAGAGGCCAACCAAAAAAGGAAACCCCCTTTCCTCTTTACTTGATTTAAAAATTTCATCAGAAAGTAGTTGATACACTTTTTGCTTTTGGTTTGGGAATTTCAATGCAGTTTTCTATCAATTTTTTCAGAGATTGTGACCATCTCAGCATTTTTTGAGGAGCAGAGTCCTTCCTCCACAATGCAAAAAGGTTTTTTTTACACTGCTGCATTTGAAACATCGCCAAAAACCCCACTTTTGGGCCTTTTGACTACCATGGGAAAAGGGGTTTTTTGACTCAACACAGAAAAGCAAAAAAGAAGGACAAAACAAGATGCCCTATGCCACGTAGTAAAGATACACCAAAAAAAAAGAACATTCCACAGCTTCCTGTTCTATAGGGCCATCAGCCTTCCCAGGTCCAGGAAAGGAACAACTGCCAAATCTACCAGACCCTAAAAACCCTTTTTTCATACTGACACAGAAATTATGAGACGAGTACATGGCTGGGGCATATAGTGCGTGGAGACAGCCCCCCAAATTTCTGACAAAGACTTTATCTCAGGGGCGCTTACCATGGTCACACTGTCACTCTTGCATACCCGCTTCAGACAGTTTTTACCCTACGCCCCCAAATTTTTTTTCCAATCACCCAAAAGGAGCACTACCGAATGTTTTCTTCTCCCCCCCCCCTTGGGGGAAAACACACTAAGTCCCAACCAAAACTTGAAAACAGATTTAAAAAAAGTTCTCTCTCCACACGAGAGACAAAAAAAATCTGCACAAAAGTATCTCTCCTCCACCGAAGACAAATAAAATTTTCACCCATGTTCCTCTTTACACGAAGAAAAATAGTCCACACATTTCTCCCTTTAAACAGAGATAAAACATCTTTTTTTCGTTTCTAAAAGCCGGCCTTCACTTTCCCTTTTAACCCAAAATTCCGGACCAGGGAGAATACAAAACCCCCGTAATCACTGGGGGACCTGCTCCCCCCAATAAAAGCTTCCCTGCTTTCTCAATTCCCTTCTCTCTCAACAATATACGCCCCCTCGAATTCTCCTTCCGGGAGATACGTTCGACTTCTCTTCCGCGACTTTCTGCTCTGCGAAATACGATTTCAACTCCCTCCCCGGGATTGGTACTGGCGGGGGTGAACTACCGTGTGTTCCCCACACCATGGCCATCTCAACCCCTCACGGTGAAAGAAAAGGGGGTGAAGGCAAAAGGGAAAAGGGGGTGAAGGGCGAAACACGAATAAGGTTCGGTAAGTAACCTGCTTCTAAATTCAACATATAATTTTTTCCTCTTCTTTAAGTTTCCCCCGTAGTTTTCCCCCCAACACATCGCCACCGGGTAAGACGGTCAGCAACGAGACCACCGTCCTGACAGGTTCGATCTCTAGGCCATCGCGGGGTTTAAAACTACTCTTTCCCCCCTTCCCTATGAGGCTACCAGGTTCAAAACACATACCAGAAACCTTACCTTACCACCCCTTGTTAAATAACCACTCAGGGTCATTTTCAAACCAATGACCCATTTGTTCCTTAAAAGGGTCATACTCACAATTTTTTTGGGGACGCCCGCTACACTACAACCTTTTAAATTTTTTCCTTAATTTTGGCAGGGGGAAATATTCATACACTAACTACATGTAGGAGCGTACTCTTATTGAGGTACGCCACGAAAAACCCCCCACCCGGGGGAAAAAAAATTTTTCCCAAAATTTTTTTAAAAAGATAACAACTCACTTAAACAAAAATTTTCAGCCATAAAACTCAAAATGTGTAACCTCACACATGACACCAAATTAATAATCAACGAAGACCCATCACATACCCACCAAAAATAGGATATTCCAAATTTTCGCTTTAAAAAAAAAAACATTCAAATTTGACACCATTTTCCACAAGATAAAACACAAATTACAGGGAAAAAACAATAGGGATCCCAAAAATTTCAAAGCCAAATTGTTTCAACTTAAATGAACACATTTTCCCCTTTGATCTTTGTTCAATCATTTTTTTAAAAACCCCATGAAAATGAGAATTTTTTCCAAGTGTAAAGCTTCTCAATAACATGTAAACAAAAAACATATTTTTAAACAAAATTTTTCTTTTTCCCCCCCAAGTAAGTTTTTTGTCCATTAAAAAAGCCCCAATGCTTTCCATTGTTGACAAGACAAATGAAAAAAAAATTTGGTTTGCCTTTGAAAACAATAAAAACATGCATATAACATTTCAAAAAAATTTGCCTCACACAAACAAAAAATTCCGCACCACAATTAGACAAAAAAAACTTGATTTTTTCCATGCTCCCAAAAATAAATTTATTACATCAAAAACAATATTTTTTTGTTTGTAAAACATATACACTTCAATAAAAAATTAGCAAAACCACTTGATTTAAACGCATAGCATACAAGCACCGTCAAAAGTGATAAAAACCTAATCTTTTAAGAAAGACAAAAAACAGGAATAGTCTTTCCCTTGAAGACAGTTACATTGTCCATGAAATCACGCACGTACAACAAACTCCATGACATTTTGTTTCCGGGCACGGGTTCAACTTTAAACGGAATTCCTGCAGCCAAAGACCAACTTTAAAAACCTGCTGTTCTTGTCTTTGACATTTCAAGAACTCATGGCCTATGTCATCTGTAACTGAAACTTTCTTTCCCGTCAAGAACCGGCGAACTTTTTCCCCCGCCCCTACAATAGCCAACATTCCCCACAAACCCTTTTTTTTTTTTTTTCAAACGGGAGGGGGGATGGGCGGTTCGCACGTATTTCAGAAGTTAACGAATACAAGGGGTTCAATACCCTTACTGTACCTGGGGGATCCGTCAACACATCTTTAAAAACTTTTTTAAAATGTCTTTGAGCTTTCTTTTACTTGTAGACAAATCATTAACAAACCCCATCCCATAGTTTCACCTTTGATAACAGAATGGAAGGGGTACAACACTCTGCCTGGTAGATTTAACATTCCACATTTTTCGTTTTCATAACCTTTGATCTTCCCTGAACGTTACATTGGTAAAATTCATCACTGATAATGCTTTCATTTTGACACATTTCTGACCAGGATATATCCACCAACCGACTGGTTTTATGGCAACATTTGTACTTCAACATACTTTTTTCAACATGTTCACAAAAGAAATACCTTTTTCATTTTTTGCCATTTTTTATCTTATAATTTACTTCAAAAGTTTTTCGACCACCTGAAAAGGACCCCTTTCCCCTAAAGAAGCTTGTTTGTTCATCAAAAAGCCAAGGGCTTTATCCTCAACCTGAAGGGAAAGGCCTTTGCTTTTTTTTTTCTCAAAAACCTTGTACACATCATTTTTTTTATCACGACTGTTGAGCAACTCAAATGCATCCTTCAAACGATTAAGCATTTTATAAAAATTGTAAACATTTTAAATGTCTATGTCCCTTTTTTCCCCCATTGGCATCAAAAAGATCCAAAAGGGCCCCTTGGTGAGTGTCCGAAAAAACTCAAATTGGAAAAACCCCGCGTGTCGTTCGGCATTTTCCCCCGATGCAAAAGCAAGCCGGTACGAAAAAGATCCCCTTCCGGGGGTCTTGCCTTCAAAACCCTTTTTCAAAATGGGCTTTAACGTTCCTGAAAAGTTCAAACCAGCCATTTATTGGGGGGATATGGGGGGTTGAAATGGAAAGATTGACAACATCTGTAAATTTCTCTCAGAATCAAAATGAATTGCTCCACAATCCAAGAATTTCGCTGGAAACCCACCGAAAAAAAAGCAAAAGGCTTTAGCGACGATACGAACAATTTCTTTATGGAAACGCTTTTTGGGAAACCCTTTTGCTCTAAACCACCAAAATCAAAATATAGCGTATCCCAAGAAGAAGTGGTGCGGCCAACAAGATCAAAATTACCCCAAATGGAACGGGAAAAACATTTGGCAAAGGGCACATGGGCCGACCCTTTCTGCGATGCTTTTTTTCAATGTCCATGAGGGCATATTTTGTAACTTCCTTGTACACCTGGGCCCAAAAAAAAGAATCCAACTCTCTTTTTAAAGTTCTTTGATTCCGCATTTACCACGAACAAGCATCTGAGCCGTGTGCCACTGTTCCTAAGTGGGGTTTTTGGAACCACAACTTTCTGTTGTCCCCCTTCCATACACACCTTAAAGAAGTCAGATCCATAGTATTTTTTTTGTCCTTGGTACTCAGTGACATCGTTTGCACAAAATTTTCGTCAGCGTCCGCTTTTCCCTCATTTCTTTTTAAAACATCGGGGAACTGATTTATCCATTTTTTAGACTTTTTGCGGGTTTGTACCTTTTCCCGCCCATACGTTTATCTATACCACAAGACAAGGAACAACACCTCCACACCACCATTACGAGCGACACCTGCAAATTCCCCAAATCAATCGCAGACTGGGGTTTTCAATAACACAGGGGTAAGAAACGGGGGAGTACGGTGTACGACTGAAATTTTCGCCACGGAAACGTTTCAATCTGCCTCCAAACGACCACACTTTTGGAAAAGTGTTGAGAACGGGCTTAAGCCGAAAGACTTCCGTAAACCCGATATGCACCCAGTGTCTCGCAAACCCAAGCCTGCAATCCATTAGGGTCCGTTTTTCTAAAAACCATCCCCAAAAAAGATTGATCTGGGGAAAAAAAAAGGCCTTCTTCACAAACATGAACTAAACGGGGTTTTTAAACATTTGGGGTTTTAAAGGGGAATTCCTTTTCAAATGGAATTTCCCTCACAAAAGAAACATCGCATTGTCTATCGGGACCGCTGATTTTGTGAACTTTTTGTTCTTCCCGAACTGGCCCCAAAAAATCTACGTGGGGGTTTTTGTTTCCCGCCCCCGAACGTTTGCTGAGGAGAACGGGTCATTTCCCCGGGGGTGATACTGTATTTACGAAAGTCACTCAACCGCGAAAGATCCCGCCGTTCCTAGGATAGGTAAAACCTTGAGGACCAAAAATGACCCACGAAATTTCCCTTCCTGAAAAACCCCCTTTCCTGATGGGGTAGACATTACGCATGAACTCAAAGAGGAAAAATTTTCCTTTTCCCAGCCACGCCCTTATCTGGGTGAAACGATACAATACAAAACGCCACGACACTTCCCCACGTTTTTTAAATGCCTTTCTTTAAGGAAAGGGCCCGATTTTTTGCCACCCTGGGAAAAATTTCTCCTAAAAGGAGATCTCGCAGGGTTGAAAAGTTTGTTTGTTTTAACAAATCGATCCTCGATCCAAACAAGACTCATACGGGCAAAAACGTGGAACATTCTCCTTTTTCAGGGGGCACAGAACGGAAACGTTCGTGAAAACGATCACAAACATTGAAAATTTCTTGAGGATTCTTTTTTCAAAATGATCCCAAGTTAAATTTTTTTTTCGCTCAAGTGAGTGGGACATGTCAAAACGTTTCCCTTAAACAACGACGCAAATACAATGTCCACTTTCCTTTGGCCAAACCCCAAACTTGCGTGACTTTTCAAACGGGGAAAAAAAACATCAATGTCATCGTTTTTTTTCCCCAAAAGGCGGCAACTTTGGAATATACCGCTTTTGGTTGAGGCAAGGCTGCGGAAACCACGGGGGAGGTTCTCTCGATCCTGTATTTTTCAAAACAGCATCAGTCTTTTTAAACAACTGCCTCAAATTAAATTTCTTTTCAGCTTCACTTCCCCTCTTTTGTTTATTTCTCACTTCCCTCTGAATCTTTTTTTTTCAATTCGCTTTCCCCTCGTGTTTTTTTTTTTTCACTTCCCTCTGTATTTTTTCCTTCACTTCACTTCCCCTTGGGCTATTTTTCTTCCTCTCTCTAACTTTTCCCCGCCCTATTGCATTTTGCACATAGTTTAATTTTTTTTTTCCATCAAAAACCCAAGCTTTTCCCCTTGTTTAACATTTTTATCAAAACATCCATAATGAATCGCAATTAAACACCAAAAAATCTCTAAATATGAAAAAAAAAAGGGGAAATGATATATTTTTTCACAAAACCGTAATTATAGTAATCAAATCAGAATTCAATTTCCGGGTAAACAAAAAAAAACCCCTTTCAAAACAGGGGAATAGAAATCCAAGGAATGTAAATTTTTCCAAAAATAATTTGCAACTTATCAATTTTGGGAAATTTTCAAATCAAAATGAAATTTAATGCAAAAATGTTTTCCCTAAGAAAAAAAAAAAAACACAAAAAGTTTTTTTTGAAAATAAATTTTTTATAAAGTTTTTGTTCTCAAATTTCTTGTTTCGTCTTTCTTTCTTTTTTAATTTTAAACGAATTCACAAAAAAATGTAACGCCTTAACAAAAAATGAATATAAATTACAAAAAAAAATGGGAAACACAAACAAATTTAAAAAAAGGGGAAAAACACAAACACGGAAATCCACCTAAAATAAAAAATGTTAAAAGAAAACAAAAAGCTTATTGAGAAAGGGTTTTAAAAGATTTTTGAAAAAGGGGGTGAAAAGGAAATGAAAGGAACACAGGGCCGGGAAAAGAAGGGAAACAAAAAGCAAAAACCCCCAACACCCCATGGGCACTGTCCCGTGAAACGAGACGGGAAAAATAAATCACTGCACAATATACACCACACTACAGTAAAATACAAAAAACAAACAACAACAAAAAAGCACATACCCAACTCAAAAAAAATCTCGCCCACACCCCGAAAAAAAAATGATCAAAAGATAAGATTTTATTTGGGCAAGCGGTAACAACCCACCACCTACACAAATACGTGACGGAGGAGAATTTTTTCCCACACCTGAGGGCAAGGGAAAAATCAAAATGAAACAAAAGAAAACGAAAAAAATGATATTTATCAAAGGGAAAACCTTTTACCCCAAAGCCCGTCCCCCTCTAAAAAGCAGGGAAAAGGTGGGCTATGAGTCCCCGGGGAAAAGGGACAAAAAAAATAAACCCTAGGGGGAAGACGCGATTCCCAACGCCCTGCCCCCTTCTGCCAGGTTCGGCAAGAGGGTTGAGGTATCGGGCCCAGTGGGAAGGGGCAAAAAGAAATCCTACCCCAAAAAAAAAAAAACCCCTTAAAAGGAGTAGAGCAACCAAAAGAAATGTCAACCAAACCCCAAAAAACATATAAAAATAAACAACACAAAAAGGGAAAAATATACACAAAAATAAAACTTTTTTTCTTTTTTATTTTTTTCCCCCAAACCCTTAGGGCACAAAAATAGAAATTTTCCAGGGTTTCAAATAAAACCTTTTCCCCTTTTTTTTTCTTCCCCCAAATCCTTGAGGTACAAATGAAACCTTTTTTTTTTTTAAAGCCCCCAGGGGACAAATAAATCTTTCTCTTTTTTTTTTTTTCTTTCCCCGGGAAAAAAACGGGAGCTACGCCCGGGAAGCTGGATCGGGGTCACCACGTCACACGTCCTCTTGCATACCCGCAAATTTAGACACATTTACTCCAACGCACACACAAACTTCCAAACACCCAAAAGGGGCCACCAAGTTTTCTTCTCCCCCTCCTTCAGGGGAAAAAACTTTTCTTTAACACACCACAACTTGTAAACAGATTTTACCAAATACTCTCTCCCCCGAAGACAAAAAATCTGACACATGTTTCCTCCTCCCACCCAAGACAAACAATCTCACCCCTGTAACCCCCTTTACACTGAAAAAAATAGTCTTTACACATTTAACTCTCTTTACACGAGAGATAAAACCTAGTTTCGCTTCTATAAAGCCCTGCCTCACATTCCTTAACCCAAAATTCCGGGCCAGGAGAATACAAAACTCCCGTAATCACTGAGGACCTGCCTGCCTCAAGTAAAAGCTTCCCTGCTTTCTCAATTCCCTGTCTCTCTCAGACAATATACTGCCCCCTCGAATTCTCCTTTCTGGAGATACGAGTCTCGACTTCTCTTCCGCGACTTCTTCTGTCTCTTGCGAAATGACGAGCTTCAACTCCTCTCCCTGGAGTTGGTACTGGCTGGGGCTGAACTACCGGTGGGGTTCCCCACACCATGGGCCATCTTCAACCACCTCACGGGGTGAAAGATGAAGGGTGAAGGGCGAAGGGTAAAGGGTGAAGGGCTGAAACACGAATAAGGTTCGTGTAAGTAACCTGCTTCTCAATTCAACATATGAATTCTTTCTCTCTTCTTTAAGTTTTCCCCCTGTAGCTTTCCCCAACTATCTATCGCTCACCTGGTAATGACTGGTCAGCAACGAGGACCACCGTCCTGACAGGTTCGAGTCTCTAGGCCATCTGCTGGTTAAAACTGACTCTTTCCCCCCTTCTCCTAGTGAGTGCATACTCAGTGTTCAAAACACATGACCAGCACCTTACCTTACCAGCCCTTGTTAAACTATCACTCAGTGGTCACTTTCACCCAATGACCACATTTGTTCCTTGAATGAGTCATCCCCTCACAATTATTTTGGGGACGCCCGCTACACTAGTCAAGCCATATGAATATTCTCCTTTAAATTGTGGCACGGGAAATGATTCATATCACTAACTACATGTGATGGAGCGTCACATGCCTTGATGTGAGCTACGTCACATGACACCATGCTTCATGCCAACCTTCCTTGCATCTTCCTGTGGCAGATTCCTCTCTCTTACCTTTGAGTTTAGAGAATGCTCATTCGCCTGCGCTTGTCAAACATGTGATGGGGCTGATCAAATCAACAGTGGAGTACTTGAATCCCACACAAAAACCAGTCATTGCTGCTGATCAGCCTCTGAATGCTTAGCAAAAGAGATACAGTGGACATGGCCTGACACTCACGAGAACAGAATTGCGTTCTTATGCTTGGAGGACTGCACATTGAGATGTCTGCTTTCAAAACTCTGGGTGACCGGCTGAACGGATCTGATGGACAAGCCTTCTCACAGCTGCTGGCATTGCTACATCTGGTGTGGCTGACTCGTTCCTAAAGGCCTCCCATGTCACCAGAACCAGGCATGCACACCAATCACTGCAGCTGCGTTGTATATCTTACAACAGCGAGCATTCCAAGCATACAAGGAAGTCAGCCCCTGCTGAACAGTCCACTGGCATACAGGAATGGCAGGACAGAAAATAAAAAGCAGCCACAGTTCAAGTACGGGACACTTGTACTTCACTTTCAAGTCACCATCCTGCAAATGATTTTTTCACTTCATGCTGGCAAGTTTGTCAAATACGTGGAACGTTTGTCAAAGCTGTTTGCCCTGGCTGTTTGCATTGGACCGCACAAACTATGCACGGTGGTTATCTGTCCACATTCGTGACATGGTGCAGCTGAAGAACATCCATCCTGAAATCTTCCATGAATTTTGCTCAGGATCCTTTGTTGTCAGGAAAACGCAACTCAAGTTTTCAAGCATTGCCATGGAGCAAGTGCACGAGCATGCAATGCACTCATCAAAGGCGAAGGTGGAGCAGTGGGTTTAACCAACAACCAAAATGCTTTGCGTCGTTGGATGATAGCAGGACCAGAAATTTCTCGTATGCTTGATGATTTCGAGAAGCATCTGCAAGCTAGTGAACCTACACAAAATGCACATCACGAACAACAACCAGCTGTTCAGTACACTTTTGCAAAGCAAGTGAATGCAGTTCTCACTAGTTTTGAGGAGATGGGCAATCCATTTTCAGTAAGACAGTGGTATCTGTTTGCTCTTGATACCAAAGACATCATGAATGAAGACGTTGTGTCCACTGTCTACACCATCCACGAACTTGGAAAGGAGCAGTACAACACTTTATAGAGGAACGTTTGAAAAGCGTTCACAAGCCAGTCAATGCCCCTATTCGGAAAAATGTGTGTGCGTGTGTGTGTGTGTGTGTGTGTGTGTGTGTGTTGTGTGTTTTGTGTGTGTGTGTGTGTCTGTGTGTCGTGTGTCGTGTGTGTGTGTGTGTGTGTGTGTGTGTGTGTGTGTGTGTGCGTGGTGTTGTAACTCCCTCTCCCCTCTTCCTAGTTGTGCTAATCCTCGTTCACATTTTCATATTTAAAATGTTATTTCTAACTGTAAAGGTATTGTTTTTCACAAAGTACATTCAGAGCCCTGATATGGCCTAAGTGGTCGGCGAGGCTATAGCAACATGGATGAATGAAGTACTTGAATATACCTAAATATGTGATGGATTTGTTTTTTTGGTGGTATTATGATCATTTTTAAATTAAGTGAAGCCCTTTCATAACTTACTATAACAGTGTGTTGAGAAACACAAACATAAAAAGTGAGAAATGTGTTCCGTGTGTTCGCGGTCTCTGAAATTGGACCTTCCATCTTTAATCATCAATTAAACTGAAAACAGATGGCCAAAAAATTGTTTCCCATGCTAATATTGTAGAGGAGAAATCTAAAGTGTGTGTGTGCCAAAAGGCATGCTTTCACTCCCTTTGCAGGGTTTCCCAATATCCCTACCTTAGCCGCTGCACTAATCTGCAACGTTTGCAACTTTACTGATTAACAAGAAGAAGTGGTTGACTTCATCTGCTACTCTGACGTTAGCGATTCCACACAGGCTGCGCACGCACGCGCACGTGCAGTCACACACACACACACACACACACACACACACACCCCACACACACACACACACACACACACACACACACACACACACACACACACACAACACACTCACTCACTCACTCACTCATACACACTCACATATACACACACGCACACACACACACACACACACACACACACACACACACACACACACACACACACACACACACACACACACACACACATTGTTGTAATGTAATATTGAATAATAAGACAAGCACTTAAAACTCGAGACCTTCCACTGTTTGAAGGGAAATTGAATACATGTCGTTGTTGATTATAGCCACGGCCGGGGCGAACGGCAGATTGGAAGTGATCAGCCTCATGAAAGAGCTGGTGAAGTCTCTTAAAGTTCATGGTTATATTCAGGTAATTCATACCCTATATAGTGACCCTCCGGATTAAGTATAATCCTCGGCCAAGGAACAGTACCCGGCATAAGTTTACTCGGCGAAATCCGCTCGGCAAAAGTCGATGCCTCTCTAGGTAGACTCTCATGGCACGGCCCGCAAGTTGAGCGATATGTCGGTCAGGGTTGTGTTCGACCGTAGCTCGGCGCACTATACATCTTGTTTTTTTTTTTCCCCCGTTCATTATGTTTTTGATTTCTCTGTGTTGTTTATTGATTTATTCAGTTTAACCCTGATGCCTCGTGGCTTCCACATATGGTGTCTCGTTTATGAACTAGTTTGTACCCAGTGACTCCTGCGCCTTGACGAATCCGAGAATGATGGAAGATGGACACCCTTTAAAGAGCTGCCTTTGCACAGTGGGCATCCTCGTAACGAGAAGCCTTTGTGGTTGTGCCACCCATATTTAACTGGGAATAAGAATTAAAGGAGAGAACGCTCCATTTGATGTGACAATAAAAGAGTTCTGGATTGAACTGACATCTCCCCAGAATAACAGTTTTCGGACTTTGATGAATAATGTCCTGTCAATCTGCAAATTCCAGAAGTAGAAATAATATCCTTTTCCCTTCTTCCCACACTGCCATTTGTTTCTTTCCCCTTCACTTTTTTTCTTTTTTTTTTTTGGGGGGGTCTGTTTTCTGTAATCATTTCTGTTCTTTTCTTTTTTTTTCTTGATGAAGGGTCATTGTAATTGACAGTCATTGTAATGAGTTAACGAGCCTTGCCTTTGAATTCAGCGCGT
>JAFLJL010004821.1:0-15454 GCA_018398815.1 Conus ventricosus
TAGAAGAAGTGATGTAAGGAATGTCTTCAGAAAAAAAATTGTTTATTCTGTGACTTAACTATATGAATTCATGTTGAATAAATGTTAATATTCGATGTTTGTTTAGCTAGACTTGCGAGTAGAGGGAGTTGTGATGCATGATAATAACTCCCAGAGTGACGACAGAGACTTCAATATAATATTTTGATTTTTGATGTGGATGAGTATTTAACTCACTTTTGATAGGAATATGAATAATTGTGTGTTGTAAACAATAGTGTTGCAGAAATCTTTCCCTTGCATATATACTCAGAGGCATAAAAAACGCGAAAAAATTGAGACAGTGCACATTGTTCACATTGTGAACAGGACGTAAGCAATGTCGTTGGTACGTGCAACATTAGCAGTGCGTGGTGTCTTGGCCGGTTGTAACCTCGTAACTGTGGTGAATGTTGCCGGGTCAGCGTTTTGGCACGAGGAGTGCATTGCCATGTGGACTACCTACGCCACGTGCATCAATGTGAATTGCAACTCAATGTGGCCCCATTGTGGGGCTATAAATTTCCAAACCCCAAAAAGTTCAAATCATCCCTTCCAGAGGCGCCAACAAAATGCCGAGACTTTCCTCGTCAAGATCGTTGCATAGCAATGGGCAACTGCAGGCCGGGGTTCCAATGAGCAGGTCGCTATCGCATTTCGGAGTCCACATTTCCACCGTCTATCGCCTTCTGGACCGCTTCAAGCAAGAAACACCACTGATGACAGACCGAGGAGCGGCAGACCGAGGGTCACCACAGCAGCCCAAGACCGCCATCTTCTTCGTCAGAATCGACGGGAGCCTTACCAAACCGCTGCCAACACAGCCAGAACACCGTAGCAACCATGGCAGGCCAATCAGCAACAGGACCGTGCGTCGCCGACTGAACACAGTTGGTCTCCAATGCAGGCGTCCAGCCCGGCGACCTATCCTGACACTCCAGCATCGCCAGAACCGTCTGCAGTGGGCACAGATCCACGTGCATTGGCGCCTATCGGGACTGGGGGCCGAGTCCTCTTCAGTGATGAAAGCCGGTTCTGCGTCGACCCAGGCGATGGCCGCATCCCGATCTGGAGAAGAGCGGGGGAACGCTTCACGATGCCAACATCACCGAAAGGGACCCATGGGTGGTGAAAGCACCATGATCTGGGGGGCTATCGGCATAAATCGCCGTATTGGGCCAGTCATCTTCCAGAATGTGGGTCCAGGACGTGGTAACGGGTCACTGCTGTTCATACATCGACCAAGTTCTGAGGCCCCACATCCTGCCGCATTTCCAGCGGCATCCACAGAACCTGTTTTCAGCAGGACAACGCAAGGCCGCACACTGCCCGTGCTACACAGAACTTCCTGAGGCAGAACAACATCAATCTGCTCTCACCCAGCCCGTTCTCCCGACCTTAACCCAATAGAGCATTTCTGGGATGCCCTTCAGAGGCAGTTGAACCAGCTCAACCCCAGACCCCAGACAGCAGCTCAGCTGCTGTCGCTGTGGCCAGGTGTGGTGGCAAGTCCCCCAGAGGCAGACCAACACTCTGGTGCGCTCGATGTACCGCAGGTGCACAGCTGTGATCAATGCTCGAGGTGGTCACACCAGATACTGACATTCTGCTGTTAACACAGGGTCAAGGTCAAGTTCATGTGACCTTATTTTCTACCAGATATGAACTTTGAAAGGACACTTTTGCGGTGTTCGATTGCTTTTTCCTCACTTTCTATTACCAGTTCAAAGGAATCGGTAGCCAAATTACATAAAAATTTCTATACAGTTTGTTTTCGCGTTTTTATGCCTCTGAGTATATTTAAAGTAGATTAATCTTTTTGAAAAGAAACCTTTTAAAAATCTGGTGATTATATGAATTGAAATGAACATTCTTGTCGTGTTACAAAAAGGAAATAAACACTGTGTCGTGACGTTTATAGTTTGATGAATAGTAATCATTAATTGTGTGTAATGAAAGTAATCATTAATTGTGTGTAAGAATTGTATATCATAGTTTATTGGAGAGGATCTAGTGGAAATTCTTTCCCCAAAATAAATTGTATTCATGATTTATTGAAGAGGGTCAGGGGGAAATCCTTTCCCCAAATTTGGGAAAAACTAAATTCAAAAGGTTTTTAATATGGAAATCCTTTCCCGTGTATGTTTGTTTTCAAAAAGGGGAATTTTTGTAGTTTATGATTCCGGGAAAGGGAATGTTGTAATTTGAAAAAAAAATTGCTGATTTTGTCTAAATTTTCTAGGGGCATATGATCGGCAAATAATAAAAATAAAATCGGAATGAATGAAAGTGACATGATAATAAAGGGTATTACATTTCCCCCCCAGAAACGTTTTACCTGGACTGATTACGGGCCCCATTGTCTGGGGGGTGGGCGCCGTACCCTGCTGCCCCCTTTTTTCCCCCTTTTGTCGGCGGGGAGGGGCCGGGCCTATCCGAAACGACCCTACCTGCCACTGCGCCTGGACCGACTACCTGCTACCATTGGGGTTCTGGAGACGCCGCGAAAACCACGCCAAGCGCCGCTCCCGAGTTAACCACGACCGTTTGGGCCCGGCCCGTCGTTGTGTTTGGAGTGAGCCACAATCCTGTGGAGACTGCACCCTCGCCCGGGAGAGACGCCCCAGTTGGGTTTAGGATATTTGAGGATTGACTTTGCTAAGTCCATTTTCATGAAGACAGTTCAGTTGTTGGCCCGCTTTTTTTTTCCCCCAAAAAAAAAAAAAAAAAAATTAGATTTTCACATGTATTTGTCGACTTTTCAATTTAAAAGGCTTTTTCCCGTCTTTTAAAAAAAGTTACTCTTGGGGAGGGTTTTCTATGAGCAAAAGTTACCCCCTTGTTTACTGGTATTTTTTCATGGAACAAAAAGCCTTCTTGATCGGGATTTCGTGTTAAATTTTAGAAATCTTTGGGTTTCTTGACTTATTCTGAAGTCAGTTTTTTAAATGGTTTCAAGGTTTGGGGTAATTTCGTTGGGGGAAAAAAAAAAGAAAAAAAAACTTGATGCTATGATCAGTCAGCTGAATCATACAGACGTGCCCATCCTACTAAGCACCTTTCCAGAAAGGCTGATGTAAATATTTTTGCCTCTGTTTCCCATAATGCTTTTGGACAGTCATATGGACCCCCCTCCTGTGGTCAGTCAGACAGAGGTCGCAGGTATCTTGCCCCTCATCCTGTGCAGAAATCCCAGCACCCCAGCTAATCGAGGCGGTGGTAACCGTTACCGTGGTCGTGGTGCTCGTCAGTATTCAGTCAGTAGAGGTTCATCAGGAAATACATTTCCCCAGTCTCCCAGTGTTGTTTGTTTTCTTTGTAAAAAGACAGGGCATGTGGCTTCCAAATGTTCTTTTTTTGTGGCATCAGTTATCGGATCAATGGGCACCTAAGGCGGTCATTTTTTTTTTCTTTTCTTTTTTTTTCCCTAACGCCAAAATCCACCTCTTCATTTTTTTATGCTTCACACTGTCCTCTTCATCTGCCAAAAAAAAAAAAAAAGCGAAAAAAAAGAAAAAGAATTTCCCCTACTAGCTCTTTTTTCCTCAACCAGTCTCATGCACACCGGCACCATGCATAGTCTGTATGTTCTCTTACAAATGGACATATTTTTGCTGATTTTAGTGTTTTAGCGTTTGATACAAAGTGTCTGGGTTTGTTTATGTTCTAATGTGTAGTGTACTGGCACACTCACTCTGATGTGTTGCATATACTAAGAAAACAACATAGATGAAACAAAAGAATTAATTATTTTCCGTTTTTCAATTTGTGTTACACACACACACACACATACACGCGCGCGCGCGCACACACACTCTCTCTCTCTCTCTCTCTCTCTCTCTCTCTCTCTCTCTCTCTCTCTCTCTCTCTCTCCCTCCCTCCCCTCCGTCAAATATGTTAACAATGGTAGTTAACATGTTAAAGGCACTGTACCGAAGCAAAATTTATGCACACAATTCCGAATGGACGCACCAGGCGTGCGGATATCGTTGGTCCCAATTGCCCGTCTCCCTCTCCATCCTTCTACCCAAGCACGTGAGCTCTGCTCACATCACCCACCACCACCACCACCCACCCAAACATCCCCCATATCCCCCCCCCCCCCCCCAAAAAAAAAAAAGCAAGAGAGAGAGAGAGAGAGAGAGCGAGAGAGAGAGAGAGAGAGAGAGAGAGAGAGAGAGAGAGAGAGGCAGACAGATAGACAGAGAGACAGAAAGACAGACCCACAGATAGGCCGTCAGGCAGACAGACAGACACACGGACAGAGACGGCGTCTTTTGAAAGAATTTAGGGGTTTGTTGCATGTCGTCTCACCCATTGGCTGTTCCCCTGTGAAGCCAACCTTGTTGCGAAAAGAAATGGTCCACAAGGAAGGCATGAGGAGAGCCAAGAAGCGAGACAACAGCATACGAACTCTCCCTCCTTAAATGTCCCCCGCCCCCCCCCCCCCCCCCCCTCCACAGATCTCAGATCCCTCCCCTCTCCCACTCTCCCCGCAGAGATAACCCCTCCCTCCCTCTCACACCTAACGCACGGACAATACAAGAATTGTATTAGGTGTTCAAGGTGTTCATAACTAACTTACATTTCCTTCGAGATTTACACTCTCTCACCTATTCGGAGAAGTTTTCCTTTTAAACCCCTCCGGACGTGGGGCGGGCCCGCTATTGCGTGACCCGCTATTGCGGGGACCCGATATTGCGCGGCCCGCTATGGCCCGATATTGCGCGGCCCGCTAACCCTAACCCTAACCCTAACCGTAACCCTAACCCTAACCCTAACCCTAACCCTAACCGTAACCCTAACCCTAACCGTAACCTTAACCGTAACCCTAACCCTAACCCTACCCTAACCCTAACCCTAACCCTAACCCTACACTGTCGCGCAATAGCGGGCCCGCGCAATAGCCGGCCCACGCAATCGCGCAATAGCGGGCCCGCGCAATAGCGGGCTGACGCCCCGGACGTTATACTTTTTCTCAAAAATGAGTCGCAGAGGGATACCCGTGTTTCTCTTTTTACAAATACTAATACACATTTTACTCAGTAATATGATAAAATTGATATACTTATAATTTGTCTTCGAAACAGTCGATTTATTGATACCAAATAGTATATCTGTGTTTGATAATTTAATCTGTGCATGTGTTTCTAAGTAAATTTGTGTGCTCAATGAATCTCCAAAAGTTGTAAACGATTGGACACTCGCAGAAAAAGTGTTCAATGAAATCCGTTGTGTCAGGACAGTACGAGCATTTGTTTGAGTCTTTTACTTTCATTTTACGAAGCATGATATTGGTCGGATATATATTATGTAGTATTTTCCAGTGGAGAACTCTGAGTCTTACCTCTTTTGTGACGTGTGTAGCTCGACACCATGTAGGTTTGTCTAAGTCTATACCAACTTTTCTGTTCCAGAAGGCACTCGCAGTAGGTGTTTGAGTTTCCGTATGCGACATAATTAGTTTCCTTATTTGTTTAGGTTTTGTGTTTAACAGACTGGCAAAACAGGGGAGCGTCCTAGATCCTCTTTCTCCTGACTGGATCCACTGGATCTGTTGCGCTGGCATGGAGTTAATCAAAGCATTGTACTGGAACAATGTAAGGGCTCTATTCTTTCCAACCATTTCCTGCATTTCTTCTAAAGTCAGTAGTCTATTTTCTCTTTCATGAATTATATCCTTAATTTGCTCAATGCCATTATTTACCCAGTTTTTGAAAAATGATACCTGATTTTTATAGCGAATTAGATTATTGTGGAAAAGGTATTGACTGTGAAAATTGCTTTTGTCAATACCATCAAGTTTTATCAATATTTTGTGATTTAGATAAACTGTTAACACTTCTTTCCAGAATTCATTCCTGATTAAGCTACAATCCTTCAGGTCTTTGGCTCTGCAATTTATACAAAAAACATCTTTGTGAGGCGTTGTAAATGCCATCTGGGTATTAATGCCCGATTTTCTTGTTCGGTGTCTTTAAAGAGTTTGCCCGCCCATTGCATGTACAAACAGTTTTGAAAGTTACTCAGATTAATCATACCAAGTCCTCCTTTCTCCACACTTGCTTCCATTACTTTTCTTTTGACTTTTTCGAAAGCTTTTTTATTATTAAATCTTTTCTTCCACAGAAATTTGTAAAGGGTTGAGTTAACTTTGTTTAGCACATTATCTGGAAGTCCTATAGATTGCATGACATAAAGAAACTAAGTAAAAATGTTTTAATTACTACAATCTTACCTTGGATACTGATATCCCACTTACTCCATTCTCGAATCAATTTATTCATTTCATACATCCTATTACTCCAATTATCTTCAATATTCCGAGCCATCCTATCACGCTGGAAATAAATGCCTAATATCTTTATTTTATCTACTGTGGTGAAAGGAAGCTCTGGTTCTCCTATCTGCCTTCCCATGGGTAAAGCTTTCGTTTTCTGTACGTTTAATTTTAAACCTGAGAAACTTTGAAATGTTGTAAAGATTTCTAAAGATTTGACCATATCTCTTTTATCTCTGAGAATAGAATTGTATCGTCCGCCATTTGTTTGATTTTTAGAGGAGTATCATTGTGTGGAACAGTGGTTGGGACGTGGATGCCAGATATGGCGCTATTTCTAACTTTAATCGCTTACACTCCACTGCCAGAACAAAGGCTAATGGAGAAACAGGGCACCCTTGTCTAATTCCGCAAGAAAGATTAAACGGTTCAGATATCCATCCTCCATGATTTATTGAACTAGCAGGGTTCTTTGTCAGTATGGCAACCCACTTTCTAAATTCAGTTCCGAAGCCAAAAACTTTAAAGGCATGCAACAGAAAATCTTTTGACAATGAATCAAAGGCTTTTGAAAAATCAACTGCCAACAAGTAACCCGTTTTATTTGTTTGGTTAAGGTAATTGACCGCATCATCTATTGTCGTACATATGTTGCAATGTTTCTGCCTTTAATATAGCCTACTTGGTCGTTGTTAACTAATTTGTGGATGACTCTTCCAAGTCTTTCTGCCAATACTTTGGCCAGTATCTTGTAATCAGTATTTGTTAGAGTTATAGGTCTCCAATTAGTCAGTTTGTCTCTATCAAGTTCTTTCCCTTTGTGTAACAATGTTATTATGCCTTGCTTTTGAGTATAAACTAGGTCTCCTTTATCAAAAGATTCCACATACGAGTTTGTTAAGACTACTTTTATTTTATTCCAAAAAAATTTGAAGAACTCAATAGTAATTCCATCGCTCCCTGGCGCTGATCCATTTTTCATCTTTCTTAAGGCGTTTGTTGTTTCATCAGTAGTGACCATACCCACGCAACTGGAAACGTCGTTTTCTTCCAAACAAGGGATGGTTTCATTTTCTAGGAACACATCAACAGATTCACTAACGTTGTTTACTTCTACTGGCTGATTATACAAATTCTTATAGAATTTTACCTGTTCTTCTAAAATTTGTCGTTGATCTGTAATTACTTCTCCTGTATCTTACACAACCTTGTGATAACTTTTTTCTTCCCCTTGCTTTTTCTAGGTTACAGAAATATTTAGTGTTGCGTTCACCCTCTTCAATCCACTTAATTCGTGCTCTCACCTGAGCACCACTGGCTTTATGTGCTTGTAGTAATTCTAACTTTTGTTTTAATGTTGAATATTGTTCTTGGTTATCTTTACTCGTGGGATTAAGAATCATTTGTTTTTCAACTTCCAAAATTTCAAACTCTAATTTCTTTTCATCATTTTTTCTCTTATTGGCTAGTAGTTTACCATACTCACTACAACAATCTCTAATTTTGATTTTACATAATTCCCAAGTCTGCATATATGATGAGTTGGAATCTGAAGGTATTTCAAGTTCTCTGTCTAATAAATCATTCATTTTCTGAACGAATCTTGGATCCTTTAAGACCTGTTGTTAAATTTCTAATAGCTAGGCCCACGAATAAAGTCACTGCTGTCAAGTTCTAGTAGTATTGCTTTGTGGTCCGAGTGAGGAAAGTTGATGTGTTCACACGCAGCACTGAATGGAAGCATTCCCTCGGATAAAAAGCAATAATCTAAGCGACGGGCGATAAAGGGATTTACTCGAGACCATGTGAAGTCTTTTTCACTTTTATGAAATGCTCTCCACATATCTGTCAGTTGTAAACTAGCAACAATATGGTTAAATAATCTCACTTCTGAATCAGTATGATTATGACCTGATATAATAACTAACTTATTATTAAGAACACAGTTAAAATCACCAACCAAAAGAAGATTGTTTTCACTGAGTTCACTTAACTTTTCCTGTAAGTTTTTCATGAACGACATTTTTTCACTTGAGTTGTTAGGAGCATAAACATTTCCTAATTTGAAATTGTATTCATTATGGTTAACAGAGAAGGTAAATATGCGGGTTCAGGACCACCCATCTTATTTTGCACGAAAACCCCCTTTTTCACATACAAATCACGTCCTTCTCATGTCACTTTTTACCAAAATTAACACCTGTTTCTAAACACAATTAACACGCAAAAACCTCTAAAAATCGACGTAATTGTCAATTTAAAATGGGGGGCTTACGTGCAAGATAAGATTTGGTGATCGTGAACATAGATATTTACATTCTCTCCAGGGACATAAAAATTAACGGTTTGCAGTACGCTCTTCTACTTCCAGCGCTATTAACGTCCGCGGGACTGAGCCCTTACTACTTTTCTAATATGCTCTTCTACTTCAAGCACTATTAATAAATCAGAACAATCAACTGGCTTTCCGTCTTGATTAGTTATTTTTTACATCCAATGAATTTATAGACCCCTCAATTAATTCTTTAAATTGGCTGTCTCCACCAAACCTATATAACTGATAATCGCAAAACCCTGCCTTAATTGACGGCAGTGCTCGTAGAACTGTAGATGGATAGCCATTAAACAATTAGCATTTGTTTTTAACTGTTGTAAATGGACATACAAAATTGGGTTTACGAGAAAATCAGAAGGTTTATTACCTTCAAATTGATAAGCATCTTCTCTTGTACTAAATTTATAAGATCTGTCACTATTGTGGAAGCCCAGGATTTTAGCCAGGCCTTTAGGGAAAGTGTACTCTCTTCTTTCTTCTAGTGGGAAATGTATAGTAATTCTGAGGTTTGCTTCGCTAATTTTTAACAATATGCCAAATTCGTTAAGTACTTCTTTTTAAGAACAAAAGTTGTAATAACCATCAGGTATTTGCACATGAGTTATTTGATTGCCTTGTTTGTCATTAACATTAATCCAGTTATTTTGAGCCCCTTCAGATATGTTAACCCACATAACTTTAAAGCCAATTTCTTTAAGGGCAATCCTACAACTCCCATGCCAATTAACAATTGGATACGTTAAGAACACACGCTCGTTTTGCTTGGTTATATTGATGTACATCTTTTTTATAACTATTTAAAAAACTATTCAAAAATGGAACCTTTTAAATATAGCGAAAGTGTCACTTACAATGTAGGAGCGTTTTATAACCTCAAATCTTGGGACTTTAGCAATTTAACCATTGCAGTAGATGGATCATACGGCTTCCAAGTCAGACTTGTAAATCCGCTAACTAAATATTTAAATCCTCCAATAAAGAGTGACAGAGTGCCATCAGCATGGTCATCCCACCCTATCGCTTTTTTCAGAATCAGTTAAATTTTGCCATTTACTGCGCAACTACTGGCTGCGGTGTTTCATATGCAAACCATTTAAACCACCCCAATCTCTTGGTAAGGTCAGTATATAACTTTCATGTTTATTACCAGTACAGACGAATACTAATTGAACTGCAAGTGCCCCTCCCCAGCGACAACGCGTTTAATCCAATTAGCAGCCCAATGGACAATAATGCATATAAAAGAATTTGCAACGAATTTAACATTAAACCCTCAACTGATTTTAGACAAAAGTTAGACCGCAATCATGGGTTAGGCACATTGTATTTGTGGGGCGAACGTAGAGAATATAATTATGACTACTGGCCTGGCCACACCTCTTTTCAACCAAACAAACAAGTTCGATTGGGATCCATAGAACAAAAACACCCTGATGCTTGGACGACATTTATCTTAGATGAAAGTAAAGGCCTAACAATGCCAGGAGTGCAAAGACTTAATGACTCCATACGGACATACGTTTGGTGTCTATTAGGAGCACAAGCACAGACCAAGTCTAGCATAGTGGATCAATCTACAGGCTTTGATGCCAGAAAACAATTTCTAGCCAATTTAGAAGATGTTATTAACTCTGCTGTTGATTTGCCCTCCAGCATACAAAGGTATCAAGACGTTCTTGCACATGCTAGGTCAAAGGTTGACTTTGTTGTAGGCCATGGATTATACATGCTACCCTCTGACCTTAGACTACAGATTGGCATGATACAGAATTATAACAATGAAATCCTCATAGCTGGAGACGATCAAAACTTAGGGCACAATCAACGCTTAAACACAAGGCCTGCTCCATCCATTTTAAAAAAAAGTACCTAGCCCTGAAGAAAGCGATCCAGTTATAAGCGGCCCACAGCCAGAAAGCAGCCCAGAAAGCACGCCACCTGTTGATCTGCCTCGCACTGACAGTCATACTAGTGAAAAGACAGCCCTCGTTGTATTTTTAAGTTTGCCAGAACATACGTTAATTAGAGGTGTACAAATAAAGGCTGAAAACTTGGATGCCCCTCTTAGGCTTGTTATTGCAATTACTAAAAACGGAGATGAAATAAACACCCTTGTATTATCTGACAAGGTTACTGTGATGGTTGACAAAGACAAACTAACAGTACTCGACTTTATTTTCATTAAGTAATGTTGATTTTATTGCGTTTTACTCTGTTAATGAAGTGCTGTCAGAAGAATTAATAAGAAGATGATATGTACAAGATTAATTTTAAAAATAATCTTAATTAAAAAATGGAGGTTCAACAGTTTAGATTAAAGCAAATAACTGAACTTCAAAAGGAAATAGAAAGCGACTTGGATAAGTATAGGGTTACTAGAAAGAAATATGCTAAAGCTTTAAATACTCTTTCTTATGTAATTACTGGCTCATCAGCTGTAGCTAGCGTAAGTGCTGGGTCGAGTGTTGCTCTTTTAGCTACTGGGGTTGGGGCGCCAGTCTCTTTAGCATTAGGGAGTCTCGGGTTAGGTTTAGGCGCCATGTCTATGATTGTAAGTGCTGTTTTAAAAAAATTAACTCCTAAATTACAAAAGCACACTGCCATTGTTGCCCTAGCATCAGCAAAACTTTGTTCATTAAGATTAAGAATAAGCAAATCATTACAGGATGAAAACATTACAGACGAAGAATTTCAGAAGCTTATGGCCGATGGTGAGGATTACAGACGACAAAAAATTGAACTTCTAAAGGAGTGGAGAAAGACTTTTACTTTACGACAGGTAGACACTGATGCAATTAAAAAGAACATTGAAAAACAAACACATGATCGGCTAAACCCAAAATAGGCCAAAAAATAAGTTTAACAAAAAAATAAGTTTAACAAAAATAAATACTTTTTTTTTGTTAACTCACTGTGTTTGACGGGACAACTTGCAGCTCTTCACGAACAAAGGATCTTTTAGGGCAGGCTTTTTAGAAGAGAGAGTTTCTCTTAAATAATATACGGGAGGGTTGTTTTCATGATTCTTTCAACTTCATATACATCTACGCTCCATGTGGGGTCTGTGGTTCTAATTCTAACATCACCTTCTGCCTCTCCAGGAGCATACAAGTATCTTACTTTTAGTCCAAACGGCAAGAGTTTTTGATTACCTTGCGCATCTTCAGTAATGCTAATTTTTTTTAATTTGATTGCGTTTACTGGTTTAAGGCCTGTTGCTTTAAATTCTTCATTGTTCATGGCACGTAAGACTGCTGGCAATCTCCTAACCCATTCTGTGTTGCGTTCTCTGTACTTCGTAGTGTCCATAATTTCTCTGTGATATTGATAGGTAAACAGGCGTTCAGCTAGATTCTTATTAAAGTTTTCTACTAGGGCTTGTGATCGATGGTTGCCTGGGATCCCTCTCTTAACTGTAACATGGTGTTTTAAAAACAGTTGGTTTACAGAACCTTTAAACTCTTTTCCATCGTCAACTTGAATCATCCTAGGATACTTTAATGGGCCTCGCATGTATATTTGTTGTAAAGCCACAGCCACAGCAGTTGAGCTTTTATCCGTTAAAGGCTCAGCGTCTTTGTATCTTGAAGCCATGTCAACAACTGTCAGAGCATACTTAAACTTTTTTCTTCTAACTTTGTCATGTGGAAGATACAGCAAGTCCATTTGGTGGGTGTCATTTGGAACTGAGTTAACAAATCTAGGCCTTATTATTCTTTTGGGGGCAGGCAGATATATTTGCCAAATTGCCTGTTTTGAAAGCCAGTCTTTCGCATCTGATTCAGACACTCTAGCAGCTTTACTTAGTTTTTCAATAGATGTCTTTCCTTTCCAATACCCTTTAGGAGAATAATATATTTTGTACTTCGTATTGTCCATATTTTAAATGCATTTTATTTTACACAAGAAAGTGAGCAACAAGATAGACTGAGGTCATGCCAACTGCAATAAAAACTATCTCTGCAGTCTTCTGTTCCTCAGATGGTTCATAAAAGTCAGACAGTTCTGGCGGTGGCGATGTTAGAAACTTCTTTCCGGTCACTAAGTAATACTCATTCATTGCGTCATCAACGTCTGTAAATGTGTGCTCTGCATGTCCCTGTTCTCTTAATTTTTTTATTAATAAAGTCTAAGTGAGCAATTCGTCTTTTCTCATAAGCGTCTCTTGCCTTAGCTAAATCTTCTATTGCTTTGTTATGCCGTTCTCTCTCTTCATCGGACCGCAATTTACTAAAATATAATTGCTTCCAGAGAAGGCCAAAGCGTTAACAATAGCTCCTCCTACCATCAGAACTAATCCAGACATCTTTTTATAAATCAATATTTTCTAGATTAATCTTTCTATGTATTAATATTTTCTGGATAATCCCCTGTGTAACAAGAAAGTCTTTTGAGGCAATACCTGCAGTAATTACAACTATAACCTTAACAACATCCTCAATGTCTAACCTTCCTGGATCCGCCGGCCTCATTTTAAACATGTTTTTGCCAACATGCTATAGCCTATACTAAGACCGCTAATTACAGCAGAGTGGTAAATCGTATGATAATCTTTTTTCACTCATCTTTTTATTAACTAAAAAAATAATTAAAATAATCATAAATACGAAAGACTGTCTGTGTGCTTTTTAATCAAATAATCTTTTGTTGTTAAAGCTAAAAATAAGGTTGCAACTAGTTTTGGCGAATCTTCTATCTATTCCATGTTTGGCGGTTTTATTCCTAACAAACATTTTGCAAGAGTTGAATAGACTATAACACCAACGATAGGCACTGCATAATTAACCAGCGTTAAACTCATGGTTTTAAAAGTATTATATTATTTTTTATTGTTTTAAAAATGGATTGTGACGAACTATTAAAGTGTGAGGAGCAAGCAGACTACTCCGTAGGCTACTCAGCAGACCACTGCCATAAAGAAAGATTATACTCTCTGGCTGCTTGCAGAAAAACTAAACAGTATTTAGGCACTGAAATAAGTGTCGAACAGATTCAGCAATTGTCTACATCAGACGTTGAGAAGTATACGCTGGTTACGAAGCGCAGTTAGGGTCAAAAATGATTAGATCGGTGGGGCAGACAATGATTAGCCTATATGCTAAGTTAGTAAGTAAGATGGCGCCAGTTGATTCAGAAGAAGATTTAAAATATGACTTATCACAAGATCCGGTTTTAAACAAGTCACTAGAAACTCTTGCATGTGACATGTATTACATATTTGGGACGATGTTATGCCCATTCATCATGGGATTAATTACTTTTAATCATATTAATTTTGATCATATTAAATGTAATCGCAATAAAAAAAAAATGAGCGAGAAGACGCCGCAGGACAGTCCGCAGGAGCAGAATAAATCCCAAGTGAGCCCGCAAGTGAATGTACCACAAGTGAATGTACCACAAGTGAGTAATGTTACTAAGTTTAAAAGTCCTGGACGTGTTGAGGCTGGGCGTAAACTAGCTGAATGGAACAGACTGCAAAAAGCAAACCAATCAGCAAAACAAAAATTGTTAGATAGTAATACAACATTGCCGCCAGCACTGCCATCGCAATTAACAACAACACAATCACAATCAAACGATAAGATGTATTATTATGTATGGGAGCAGCTGTTGTTGGCGGGTTTTTAGCATACAAATACCTAACACCATACCTAACAACAAAGTTACAAACCCCCACAGTAAAAGAAGAAGAACCAGCTTCTGCAAAAAAAGTGCAACCTCCTGCTGTAGATCCATTTTCTATGGAATAGTTTTCAAGAACTAGATAAAGTACAAGTTAAGAACTAGATAAGTACAAGTTAAGTTAGTTATAGAAAGTACTTTTTAAGTTAAGTGCAAGTAAATTACAAGTTAAGTACAAAAAAATTAAGTTCTAGTTTTAAGTACTAGTTAAGTTCTTAAGTTAAGTTCTTGTTATGTTCTTAAGTAAGTACTAGTTAGGTTCTTAAGTTAAGTACAAGTCAAGTCAGTCAAGTTAATCTTTTAAAGTTCTCCAATGCCCTACAGCATATGAAAACTCAGGATTAACGTAAGTTCTCTTGTTATTGTTAGAGACTAGTGATTTCTTGTTAACAGCAGTTGTGTTTACTTGATGAAGAGTGGAGCGCAGATTAACATTTGTGTGATAAAATACTTTGTTTTCAAAGAGAGCTTGCTTGTAGTTATCGTGAGTTTTTTTTTTTTTACAACTTCTTTACTTATGCCCTTAGCTTTTTTTCATTACAGAAGTCTGGCTGGCAACGCTATACATCTTCGACCGCAAACCAACATATTCTTTGATAACTGTCCCATTAAGTTCATCCTTCATCTTTCCAATCACTTTCTTGTTTACAGTTGAATGTAAAGGACTGTCTTTTGGATAGTCGCATGTTTCGTACCACCCATCAGTTCCTTTAGCTACTTCTGTTTCTAAGTCCTTATAGAAGTCTTCAGTTGGGACGTCTAGAATGAAAGAGTCAGTGTCTGTGTAAAGGACTCTTGCTTCTGTGTACAGTGGTTTAAAGTAGTCGTACAGAAATTCTAACATCAATAACTTTGACAACTCTAATACGGTAAAGCCAATAAACACCGGCTTGTCCAACTTAACATCCTTTTTCTTCATCATAATGCCAACCAGGTTGTCGTTAAATCTTCTAAAGTCTTGATAGTTGGGTTTATAGGCCAACTTAATTGCTTGGTTTTCTTTTGTAACTAATTTCACATCTTTACGTTACGTTCTCACTGTCTCGCTCTTCTCCACTTCTCTCTCTCCCATCTCTCTCTTTCTATCTCACCCCCTCTCTCTCTCTCTCTCTTTCTCTCTCCTCTTTCTCCCCCTC